>PVKU01005089.1:0-130896 GCA_004027475.1 Anoura caudifer
ACAGGCCTTATCTATCTGTAGTTTCTGAAACAAAAGCTTTAACATCTACATTACTTGCTACACTTATAACTTTCCACCTTAAAATAAAATTTTCCAACTCTTGAGTCCCCAATCACCATGACTGGGAATTGAACTGGCAACCCTTTTTGGTTCTCAGCCCATGCTCAATCCACTGAGCTACACCAGCTAGGGCTGTATAATGATTTTTTATGCAAGTACAACTATAGTTAGTGGAATGGATTATAGTTTAAGTATTAATACTCAGGGTCAGAGATCTTGTGCACAGTCCATCATTAGCGGATAGTATCTTCTGCAGAAATACTAAGCAACACTGGACATGTACAGTAACCCACATTTTCTAAGTAGTTCCAAATTTTGGCAAACTATTTCTTCAACACTAGTCTTTCTCTTTTAAATGTCATGACAACTGAAATTTTCACCTTTAGCAACATTCATTTGGGATTTGACTACCTTTGTGAAAATTGACAGCTGATTTGTTGCCTTATACATTGATGAGTTATAAGGTATACAATTGCTCTCATAAGTTTATAATTTTAAGGCAAACTATTACATGAAATTACCATTGTTTTATACATATAAAATTAATGAGCCTTGTTCCTTGTATACTACTAACTGAATTTGTTGGCATGGATTTATAGCTTCAGAAGGTAGACAAATAGAAAACAACTACTTTTTTCTCCCACTTCTCTCCAGCTGCCTAGGTAAGCCTCGTAGCCATGCCAACAGAGAATAAAGCCTCAGGACATTCCCTGAAAAAACTTGAGAAGTAATTTACCAAGCCTAGACAGTTTCATTACTGTAAGGTTTGAAATGATCCTGATGTAGAAAATAAAGTTTGAAATAAGGACAAAACGGTGAGGGAAAAGCTTATGAAATGAGATGCCAAATTTAAAACACAATGGAAGCAAAGTCAATGAATGAAAAGAGGGGCTGGGGGAGATTGTTAAGTCATTATGGATGTGTTAATTAACTCAATGGGGAAAATCCTTTCACAATACATACAGCAAAGCATCACAGGATGCACTTTAAATATCTTACAATTTTGTTTGTTAATTGCACCTCAATATAGCCAGGAGGAGGAAGATGAGCCATAGAGGAAAAAAAAAAAAAAACAGTTGGAGGCAATCCTGGAAACCTCTTTGGTCTTCCACGTGGTATCTTTGCCCTGTAGGTTTGATTAGGAATGGGGCATTCGCTTTTGAAAGTGAAGATTTGCCATGGCTTCCTGTAACCACCCAGTCCGCAGTACAGCTACCATTCTGATGCAGCTACCTGAGCACAGCGTCTGTTGTCCATTGTCCCCTTAGCTGTTTCTCTTAATCTCCCGTCCCCTTTTGCCTTGACATTCTGCATTACTTCTTCATTTCTTAGATGTTCACTTTCCCAGTTTCATAGCTTTAGGCTCAAAGATACTGTCCTAGAGATATCATCAGTCAATGTTTGTTTTCTTACCACTTAATGAACCAATGAATCACTGCATGCCAGGTTTTCATTCTTCTAGTTTGGATTGTCTATGCTGTGTCAAGATCTACTTCTGCACCCAGTGCTCCTGCTGAATGGTCTCTGTACTTTCTTAAGCTCAGGACTCAAGTTTCATCTTCATGCACAGCCTGGTCCCTTGGTAACTCAGATTCTTTGAGGCGTGCATATTTTGAAACAACCTAAAGACTAGGTTATGGATCCATACAACATGTACATGTTATAAAGTCTGTCTTATTTGTTATAATGAATAGATGGCTTTTAAATAAGAAAAGATTGCACTGAATTTCAACCGTAACAGCAACTTGGGGAGCAAAAACTGGTGATCAGAGATACCACTGAAGGGCTTAGTTGTATATAAGTAATGACTACAAAATTCATGCTTAAAGCTGGAAGATAGCAGCAGAACAAGCATAATCATAACCAAATCACAAAAGAGGATGTGGCATCATTTTTTAAAATGCATGCACACGCTAAGTTTAACTCAGGGGGCTTCAAAGCAGCTATAGTTATCTGATGCACATAGCAAATATGTTTAGGTAGAGGCATCTCCCAGCTTGTTTGTTTAGCTCTGTTGTGTGGTATACCTTAGCATACTAAGGAGAATGGATGGAGGTCAGGTAGACTTGGATTTGGATTTATATTCTGCTTCTGACCAGCTTCCTAAAATTGGATAGTACACTAAATTCTGTAAGTTCCTTATACAGAAAATGAGATTAGATATATACATGTATGAATCAAGAATCCCAGTTGGAAGAAACAAAAACCAAGCTTGAAAGATGTGTACAGAAAATCAATTTATCACAAGGATTTGGAGTTTCTTGAGTAGGGCATATGTTACAGGAACATATGTCCAAAGCACAGAGTAGGAAAAGTCAGGATAGAATTTCTGACTACTGCTCTGGAGCAGTAATGGCTGGAGCACGTAGCTGAAGGTACTAGCCCTGGGAACTGGGCGCAGGCTCTCTCACAGTCTACCTGGGGTCACGTGTTTCTCGTTTCTTTTAACAATACAACATCGTGGCATTCCAAATAGGGGCAATTCAAAGAAAGGTAACCTAGGTGTCTCATCGACTAAGTCTTTTTTCCGTCTTACTATCTATATCAATATTTCTATATCTATTTTAATTACATGTCTCAACATTGTTCTAGATGTCTCAATATCTCTATAAATATCTTAAACACTTTGGAAACATAACAGAAAAATTTTGGTGGGGCCTCTGAATCTGAAAATCTTTCTTATTGGACTTCAGATGCTCTTCCATCATAGTATTTTCTGCTTCTGGGTCACATTCTCTAATTTGAAAAAAACTTATCATTTTTAATTTCAGGTTAATTTTTTCTTTATTTTAGTAAAAAAATAATTTAACATTGTCTTATTTGTGGGCAAAAGAAGTAGTGAAGAACTCACAAAATCCTGATGAGATTGTGGTTAAAAACCTTTGGTTTTTCAAATATCTGATATTTTATAGTTAAACAATACATAATTTGATTTTTAACTTACTATTCTGAGTCAGCACCTCAGAGAATACAATAAGCAAATTATGACTACTACTAATTTTTGTTGTAGCATGCTATTAATGTATATATTTTTTTCCTAATGTAACCTAGCCATTAAGGAGAATGGATTGGAATGTGCACATGTGAACAATGATGATTTCACTGTACTAGTCTGCGGTAGACACCATTGAGTGAGCATGCGTACTGTGTGGTTGTTGCATTCAAAATGACTGAGAGAGTAGAGCAATGGATCTGCCTCAAATTTTGTGTTATGCTTGAACATTCCTCCATGAAAACTATTTGGATGATTCAGAAGGTTGCAGCTATGAGCAACTGGTGACTGGCAACTTCATCAGTGCACCCATTCATGCATCATGTCTCATCCAGGGGTTTTTTTGCAAAGCATCAAATCACCCAGGTGACTCAGGCTCTCTACAGCCCAAATTTGGCACCCTGTGACTTCTGACTTTTCCCAAAACTGGAATCATCTTTGAAAGGGAAGAGACTTCAGACCATCAATGAGATTCAGGAAAATACTACTGGGTAGTCAATGGTGATTGGGAGAACTGTGTGAGGTCCCACAGTGCCTGCTTTGAATGACTGAGGTGTCATTCATAAGACTATGTACAATGTTCTTGTATCATGCATCTTCAATAAATGTCTCTATTTTTCATATTACATATATAGAACTCTATATATATTTATATATAAATATATAGTCTCCTAAGAATGTATATATGTACACACATATGTATGCCATAATGTCACAAGTTAATTATCTTTAATGTTCTGGAGATCAGTAATACAACACAGGTCTCACTGGGCTAAGATCAAAGGGTCAACAGGGCTATGTTCCTTCTGGAGGCTCTGGGAGAGAATCTCATCCCTTGCTTTTTCTAGCTTGCACAGTCAGCCCACATTCCTTGTCTTGTGTCCCCCTTCAATCTTTCAAACCTGCAATGGTCAGCCTAGGCTCTGTGATATTAACCCTATTGCCTTTCACTTGCACATTTAAAGAGAGCAACATTGCGTCTCTCTGCAGTTCTGGAGGTCAGAGGTCCAAAATGGTTCACTGGGTCATTGTAAAGATGTCAGCAAAACTGTGTTCCTTGTAGAGGCTCCAGGGCAGAATCTGTTTCTTTGCCTTTCTAGCTTCCCAAGGTGGCCCATATTCACCAGCATGTCTAATGACCATGGGCGTGGACTTTAGACAAACCTTGTGTTGAAATCAGTGTTCAGTCATTTGCTAGCTGTGTAATTGTGGGAGTGCATATTATCTCTCAGAGTTCAGAATATTTGCCTATATAATGGAATAATAGTGTATACCTCATAGGACAGTTATTCAAATAATGGAGCCCATGAAAAGTATCCTAGAGATTTTCTCAAAATAGTTCCTGAACCCAACTCCAAAGATTCTAACTTTGGAGATCAAAGAGACTTCCCTGAATTTGTACTTTCAACACATCATCTTCAGATCACAGGAAAAAAGGTCAGAGATTTTTGAAAGGGCATTTCCATTTAAAGGCATTTCAAAGAATACTATGTAAAAAGCACAGAGCATTGATAAAACTGTTATTGTAATAACCAACAAGAATGTATACATTTTTGTGTGTATTTGTGTATGTTTACAAAAATGTAGTTACTTTAGCAACTATTTTTTTCTGAAATTTCATATAGTAGATGTACAAGTTAGCCTTCAGCTGATTAGTAAAAAACTAATAATAGCAAGTTGGCAGCTCTGACAAATTTTCATATATTTTTAAAAAATAAAATGAAGGTAGATATTAATGACAACTTGTTTTTGACAGTTTAAAGTTCTATGAATAACTTGATCTCATTATTATGATTGGAGAATTTCAATAGTAATACAATAACTGAGCTATATTTTATAGAATAAAAATACAAAGATTATGAGTCTAAGTTTAAAGAAAAAGTTGCAGTTGAATTTACTCTGAAACAAAGATTCCTTTTCATTTGCTAAAAACCCTGAGGCTCAAAATAGAGGAAAACCTGAAAGCTTTATAGTGATGGAATTAAAAATGGACTTTAAATTTCATTTTTGAAAGTTGACTGGGCATGAAAGTAATGTTTTAATTTCTAGTCTATAGGCCTTAATATAAAAAACTTTTTATTGGTGATATTTTAAACTAAACCAAACTACAAAAAAAAAATTCTTATACTCTTACTTTGTTTCTTTAATATTTATGAGAAAAATTAGCCTATAGTTGTCTTTTTTGGTATGCTGTTTATTTGTTTACTCAAACAGCTTTGGCATTGTTCCTCTAAATATATTTAGAATCTTGATTGTCAAATTTTCTGTAACAGTTTTCTTTTTTTAATACTATTTACTATATCTTCTGGGATAGCACAATTTTGAGAAAGAGATAAACATTGACAAGTGGAAGGAGTTTTCTGGTCACCTGAAGAATAGCTTTCCTACTTTTAATTAATCACATGTCAGCTGCTGGGCATGTGTAATTAATGGCACATACCCCAAAGGCTGAAACGTATAAACACATTGCTTATCTGGTTAGAGAAAGAGTAACATGCTGATGAACACTGCAAATGAGAGTGATCTGCTAATTCTGTCTTTAATTATTGAATGCAGTATATTAGCTATGTCAGTATGGAAATCTCACAAGGATTAGTTGGGAATAAAACACATAGAATGAGGCAGCATGCAAGTGTTTGCTTACAGACATACATGTACACATTATATCAAGACCAAACGAACTCTATTGCAGTGCCTTGTTTTACTAAAAGCATGGCATATGCACTATGAAAATAGGTACAAATCCTGGCTTCAAATAGCTGCTGTGACTCCTGAGTTTAAGAGAATTAATAAATTTCCCTGAATTGGCTTTTTATCTTTGTAAAAGAGGAAAATATAATTCTCACTGTAAAGATTTTTAGAAATAGCGATAAGTGAATTTTTATTTAGTTTTTAAGTTTTCATTGACATATAATCAACATACAACATTGAGTAAATTTAAGGTGTGCAGTATTTTGATTGGATACATTTGTGTATTGCAGTATGATTGCCACCATATGGTTAGCTAACTCCTCTATCATGTCACATAAATATTTTTTGGGGGGGAGAGAAATTTAAGGTCTGGTCCTTTAGCAACTTTTACATTTATAGCACAGTAGTTTTTACTGTAATCTCTAAGCTGTGCATGAGATCTCCAGAGCTATATTTACCCTTAAATTGCATTGCCTCAGGCCTTGGTAATCATCATTCTACTCTCTGTTTTTACAAGTGTGGCTTTTTAAAATACCACATATAAGGATATTATACAATATTTGTCTTTCTCTGTCTGACTTACCTCACTCGGCACAATGTCCTCAAGATTCATCCTTAGATTCTAGCAGGGTTTCCTTCTCTCTTGTGGCTGCATAACATTCCATTGGGTTGTTCCCATACCTTACCTATTGTGGGTAATGTTGCAATAAACCTGAGAGTGCAGATATATTTTTAATATTATATATATGATATATTTATACGCACACACACAAAGTGGTGGGAATTTTCCAATGGAAGTTTAGGGAAAGGCAGCAGATAATGTTGTACTGTTACAACCATGATGTGTCATGGTCATTTGCCAAAGCAAAGTTGAAAGTCTTAAAGCAACATACTGTGAACCAGCTATACCACTCTCAAGACTGTAACTCATATTAAAGATACAAATGAAAGTATTGGAAGACTTAGAGAAATGTTGATTTTCTATGAACTCCACTCTCCAAAATTTTGGAAGGAGAAAAATTTCCCTCCAAAGTCAAAACTAGAGATAGAAGATTAAGACAGCTCACCTAGAAAACAGGATAGATTACTGTAGTTGGCGTTAAGAAATCCAGCTGGCTATCATCTAGCAATCAAGAGCTGATCTTAAGGTTTAAGAATGAGTATGTTCACCCGCTGAAGAAAACCAGCGGAGGTGCGGCTCTCTGGGGATATACCAGGACATACGTGAGAGACAACCGGTGGGAGTCATACGAGGTCTTGCTAAAAAGGTACGTGGAGGGGCAAATAAGTCCAGTAGAAAAGCTGAAAACACTGTCGCAGTCGTGGGAGTATCAGAGGGGTAAAGGACACCCTGGAAGGCAGTGCCTTACTGACACCAGTTCAAGATGCCTCCAAAGAAGACAAAAATGGTGCCTGGAATTAAAAAATAATCAGTTCTATATTTCATCTAGATGAGAGTTTGAAAAGCCAATTGTGAACTGTTTTAGTCAAGTAAGCATTTACTGCTATTTCTTCTCTTTCCTTCATCCTTGTGCCACTATCTGAGGTGTTAGAAATAGGAGCTGGCTCATCCGGGAGAAAGTATGTGGTTGAAAGTGGGAAAAAGGCGCTCTCGCGCCTTCCCATGTTTTGGGATTACATCACCCTGAGCCCCTGGACCCTTTCTAAAACAGAAGGAAATATTAAGCCAAACATTCACACTGTATAACGAACTAGATATCTCATTTTACTGAAATGAGATTATTTGGCCAATTCAACATGATTTAAGGGGAAAAAGATAATCAGAAAAGCTATCCATGATGAGTTAAAATTAGCCCAGTAATTTTTCTAGTGTCAATAGAAAAATATTTTGCACTGTGATTTAATACCAACAATTAATGTTTCTACAATATTCTCACTGCATTGAAAGTGGAATTATATTTTTAAAATAGGATTTTGTTCCTCCACTTGTGAATCATTCATTTGGATTCTGAATTTTGCTCACGCAATATTTTGATCCTTCTGTTTCAGTTTTTCTCCTGCTATTTCTACTGAAAAAGATTGTAGCTGTTGATAAATGATATAAATGGGATTATACATTTACATAATAAAAATTAATAGTCTGGATATAGCTCAAGAAGCTTTCTCACAATTTTATTATAAATTAATATAAAGCATCCCCATATCGATAATAAATATTGATAGTATAAATTCCAAAAATACTTTTAGTGACTAAAATGTCATTCAATAAAATTTGTTATTCATTAAATGTTACAGAGATAATCAAATCTTAATTTTCAAATTTAAATTGGCTGAACTGTCAAGAAAAATGAATTTGAGGCATAATTCAAAAAATATTATTCTGATATTTTTGCAATATTTTTAGAAAATAATTATGATGTTTGTATGGAAATTAAACCAATATTATTTTAAATTGCATTAGATGATAATATGTGAGAAATATATTTGTTATCCATATAGAAATTTAACACTAAGTTAAATGGGTAACAGAAATGTTATGATGGAATTAATTTTTCACAAAAAAATTAACAATGGGGACGATTTTTACTTTTACATTTTTGTTCTTCCATTTTTTTATAAATATAAAATTTTGTTTTCTAAACAGAATATTCTGTCCAAAGTGCTGGCATCCAAACAGCCCTGTGTTAGAAAAATGCAGGCAAAGCAATGTGGATGAAACATTTATTCCCCATCTGTACAGGCAGCTAAATCTCTAGCTAGGAAGTAGTAAACACTTAATGTTCCTTCTCTTATCACATTTTCTCTTGCTAGAATCTTGATTTTTTAAAATCATTTTTCTCTCCAGAGTCTTCTCAAGTGTTGTTTTAGATTCATTCTGGTTCATATCAGCCTGGTTGTTTTTTTACTTTAAAGTTTAGATATGCCCTGGCTGGTGTAGCTCAGTGGATTGAGCTCAGGCTGCGAACCAAAGGGTCGCTAGTTCGATTCCCAGTCAGGGCACATGCCTGGGTTGCGGGCCAGGTCCCTAGTTGGGAGCCATGTGAGAGGCAACTGCACATTGATGTTTCTCTCCCTCTCTTTCTCCTTCCCTTCCACTCTCTCTAAAAAATGAATAAATAAAATCTTTAAAAAAATAAAGTTCAGATATTAGAAATAGTGTTTCTATTTTTATGCTTAATGCTACTCAAAGTTCAAAATTAAAAATAGAGTCATTTTCTGAATATGAGAAGTCTATGGCTTATGACTTCTGTCATTCCCAACTTACAACACATTACACATGGATACCATTATTAAAAATATTCAGTGATTGCTTACTAAGTGTTGGGCACAGTTCTTGGTTGAAATGATACCGCTGTAAAAACACAGACATAAATCCAAATTGAACTAAGCTATGATGAAGAGAAACAGATGAGAAAAAGTAATATGTAACATAGTATTTAGATGGTAATACATGCTATGGGGAAGATAAAGCATGAAAGGAAAATGAGACAGGGATTGCTATTCCGAACTCTTGAAATTTTCAATAATTTTGGCTCATAAGAATGTGTCACTTGAGGAAAGACCTAAATGAGGAATAAACCGTACAGATATAACTTGGAGCAGTAAATCAAGCATAAGAAATAGTAAATGTTAAGGTCCTGTGGTAGGAATACATCTCAGCATCTTTGCAAGATGGCAAGGAGGCTAGGGGAGCAAACAAAGGCAGAGAGACTGGGAGACGAGAAGAACCGTTAGCAGGGCATTGTTAGTATGGACAGTCGCTACCTACGATTGATGAAAGGGCCCATTACAGGTTTTGAGTGGAAAATTGACATCATCTCAAGCACATTTTGAAGGTTCACTTTGGCTGCAAGTTTGAAAATAGTCAGTACACAGACAAAAGAAGGAATGAGACACCAGTTATAATAGTATCATAATAATCTAGCAAATAAATAATTAATGGTGGCTTGGACCAGAGTGACGGAGTGGTGGTGGTAAGATATCAGATCTTGAACATTTTCTGAAGGTAGAGCCTGTAAGATTTCTGGATGCATTAAACATGATGGGAAAGAAAAAAGAGAGGTCACAGATGACCTGTATAATTTGGCCTAATCAATGAAAGCAATGTAATTGCTACTAACTGGTAAAAAAAAAAAAAAAAAGTGTTCAGAGAATAGAGACATGCAAGAGAATAGGAGTTCAGTTGCAGACACATTTAATTGAAGAAACCGATTAGAAATTAAAGTAGTGATGTTGAGGTAGAAGTTTTATTTTCATGTACAGTGTGAGGTTCAGAGGAGAATTCTCAGCCTGTATGTATCATTTGAAGCCATATTACTTGAGAGTGATACCAAGAAATAAGTGAATAAAAGGAAGAGTTGGGAGGAAAGATCCCTGGTCACTGCGATGTTAGGAGATAAGGACAGAACAGTTAAGAAAATGTAAAAAGTATTGCATACCAGCTCAGAAGAAAAGGTGTTACCAATTTGTTCCCCAAAATGTCTGCACTGCTTTGAATTCTTAAAAGAATATTTACAATGTATTTGTTATTCAACACTATCATTAATATAATGTATGATTGAGAGTTTTTAATTTTATCAATTAATTAGGGAAGGTTATATTTTATATTTCTTCTATAAAAACAAGTTTGAGCACATTTTATAGTTGTTTTGGGTTTAAACCTATGAAATGTCTGTTTGAGAGCCTTTATCTATTGATCTATTAAGATTTTGATTTTTTTATTGAATCATAAATGTTACAGAGGTAGGAATTATCAGATGCTGATCAAAATATCAAATTTCTTCCCTGATATTCATAATAGCCATGGAAGTGTAAGGTAGCAGCTGGTGAATGGTTTTGTCCCATCATCCATTTTGAATCTGAGTGTTCACACTAAATTTTCTCTCTGTATTTTTTGCAAACAGAGCAAATGTTTAAATTTTATTTTAGGAATGTAAGTATGTGTTAAAAGTTTTGTCTGATAATTGCCCTTGATTTCTTGGATGAATTTGCAGTGATTTGGATTAATTTTAATATTCAGTGATTATCTCTGAAGTTATCTTTTTGGTTGAAAATATGCACTCACACAGAGAAAGCTCTGACGATCACCGGCCATGAACACTTGTGGGGCTTTTTGTCGCTCTTGAGAGCTGCAGAAATGCTAGAGCTGAAATGCCCACAGTAGGTGAGAGAAATAAAATGACGGCAACCTGTTTATGTCCTTGTATTTAAAAAACTACCATTTATTAGTAGTGTTAACGGAAACCATATAGGTAAACACTCTCTCCAACTTCTCCCTTGTACCTTGGCTCTGGAGGTCTTTCTCCATGAATAATCATACTCTGTGTCTTCACATGATTGTCTGCTGGTCTGTGTGTTGTCTGCATTTTAAATTCCTCTTCTAATAAAGACACCAGTAATAACAGATAAGGGGCCGCCCATATTACCTAATTTTACCTTTATCACCACTTTAAAAGATCAACCTCCAAATACATTCATACTCCAAGGTTTTAAGGATTAGAGTTTCCATATATGAATGCCGAGGGAACACATTTCAGCTATAATTCCAGATGATTGGGTCTAGGCTTTTGAATTTGAGACCAACCAATCTTAACTAATCAAATCTGCCTTAAAGTGGACATTGAGAGTAAGAGCCAACTGAACAGAGTCCTACACATCCTGGACTTAAGGAACAGGGTGGGGAGTGTTGAGACCCAGGGCGACAAAGCAGATATTCAACATATTCCACTGCCATCCTACAGGTTCCCCAACGTGATTCAGTTTAATAGGTTTGTGTAAAACTTCAATTTTGTTTCCTTTCTGTTTTTAACTATAGCATATACAAGCAAACCTTGAGGGAGGTTTAGCATTAGGGATATAAATTTCTTCTAAGCTTGGATTCATAATGATAAGCATGAAGTGGCTAGGTAAATATTACACTTGTAACATACTAAAATATTATGCTTAAGAGAAAGATATGGTAGGACCAAGAGTTTTTCGCTGTGGCCTTTGCAGGTATATTTTCTCTAGAACCTTTTCTCTCATCACCTTGGGTACATAATTGTTATCTTTAACTACTATTCCACCCCTCTGGATAACATTCAGGTACCCAAACAGTGACTACCAACACATAAGATCAGACCCTTCTACTTCCAGACTCCACTTTGACCAACTCTTCTCCAATACTTGCAGAACCTGAGCTGACCAAATCCTGATTGAGCATTTCTTCCATATGCTCAAACTGGAACACTTATATAGAGTCTTCAAATAAAAGCTCTCATTGACTTTATTTCACAGATGGTTAACAACAATTCAAAACTTTCATTTAGAAAATTAACTTTTATACTATCAAAACAGAATTGATGATATAAAATGCAAAACTTAACAGGTGATGAATACATAGTATCTTATTTTATTAACAACCTAACCTGATTTTTGAAATGCACAATCACAATTTATAATTTCAGAATATAAACTGCTATGTCCACTGGAGCTTCATTCTCACGTTAGCTATTATCCAGAGTTATTTTTTTCTGGAATATTCTGAAAGAAGATGCTATTTAAAAAGAAAGAGTTGCTGATTTGTTTAGTAACAAAATAAAATAAAAATAAATTATGTCTAACAAATGATCTCCTTATGTACAAGGTTATATTATGGAAACATTTGCAATTGGTGTTAAATTCTTCATATTTTGTATTTTCCAGAATAAGTTACTTTGAGCTTACTCTATTCTTAAAGGACTTTGGTATTTATTTCTGTTTAGAGCCAACTGTTTTTAAGCTCTTCCGATAGACATTACAAATATAACATTCCCAATTTGTCTTAAATTTTTAATTACTTATGATTTGCATTTTATTGAGATCTTTTAAAATTGTATATTTTCCCACCTCTGTAATATTTCCCTATTTCCTTTAAGCTTTTATGCCTCCTTCTTTTTACATTTACTTTCATCTCTCTGTTATATGACTCCCTTTCTTAGCAAACTAAGGATTTCATAAACATTTCTCACTAAGACAGTTACTTATATGCAGATGATAGTGTGTCTGAACTCAACTCCAATATGTTCTGGTTTGGGGAGAGCTTCCCCGAGTACCACTAAGCAATTCTGGGAAACCAGCGGGGTGTCTGAAAATTGAACTCAATTCTGACCCTATTTACCTGAAGATAGACTAAGATTCCACATATCGATGGTTCATTCTAACAGCGTAACCCAGGCACACATTCTGATAACTAAGCAAGCTCAGGTTATCACCTGTTTTGATGGATGGGTTATAAATCGTGAGTTTCCACACCCCTGCCATTCATCCTGATTAATTTGCTAGAGTGGCTCACAGAACTCAGAGAAACATTGTATTTACTAAATCACCAGTTTATTATAAAAGGATGTAAGTCTGGAATAGCCAGATGAAAAAGATGCACAGGGCAAGGCATGAGGAAAGGGGATATTCATGCCTCCTCTAGACATGTCATTCTCCACCAAACTCCATTTTTTCAGGAACCCAGAAGCTCTTCAAGACCCAACCTTCTGGGATTTTATAGAGGCTTCGTTACATGAGCATGACTGGTGTCTGATTCGACTTCTAATTCCTCTCCCCCCTATGGAGGTCACGTGGTAGGACTGAAAACCCCAACCCTCTAAACACCAAATTGGTTCCCCTGGCAACTATTCCCCATCCTTAGGTGAGGTGCTAAAGTCACCTTATCCACATTAAAAAAAAGATACCTTTAGGGTTTTCATCACTTAGGAAACCAAGAGATTTAATGGTTCTGTGCCAGAAATGAGAACAAAGAACATATATTTTTTTTCTTATTATAAACCACAATATCATACCACATTTGTTTGCATAGAATGTTGTACATTGTTTTTATTGTCTTGCATTGTCATAAGCAATTCCTTGAGTAGGCATGTTTGAAGTAATTGCATTCCCTGAATTTAGCAAAGCATCTGGGATAATGCAGAACAACGGAAATGCTCACTAAATAATAAAGAGAAAAGGAGAGAGAAATGGACATGGAATTACAGAGATGAAAATAAATGGAGTATGCTCTTTCTAGAAATTACGCTTCAAATGCTTACATTCAGTTATACCTAAAATATCTAAGGTCATTTTCATCCTGAATTCTCTATGTAATATGAATCTCCATAGTCAGGTTTGTGAAAATTAATGAATAGAAACCTCATTTAAAGTGGAGTCTAGGGGGAACAAATAATGATGGAAGGAGACTTGACTGTGATGGTATACACACAGTACAACATGCAGATGATGTAGGACAGAATTGTACACCTGCAAGCTATATAATTTTATTTATCAGTCACCCCAATAAATTCAATAAAATTAAAAAAATAAATATATAAATAAATAAAATGAAATGGAGTCCAGGGCTACAAGAGAGAACTGTCAAGCACTCATCATTGAACACACACTACAGACACCAATGCATCTGCATCTCCCACAGGATGATGCCACTTTCAACCTCAGCAGGAGGATGCAAAGGCTCCTCTTTGCCCAGTAACAGCTCAGCCAATGGCAGGCTACCATGACTTAGACAATGAAGTCACTATATTCAAACTTTCATTTTTCTCCATTGGCTCTTTGTTTACAGCATCCTTTCCCAAATCCATAAAGGAGTGTTTTTCTACTTTGTTTCTGTGGACTTGAGTGTGGTTCACCATTAGAATGAATGTTTGAAATTGCACTTCTTTGTGGTTATGGGATATATCCATTTTGCTGGAGAAATATCTTGTTCTTTGTTTAAGGTCAACAGGCTCACATCTGCTGTCTTGTTTGTCTCTGTTCCTACTAACTCAGAGAATTTCAGGCGCTCTTTTGAATTCATGGGATCCAAAGACATAATATAGGAACAATTCAATTTATGGTGACAGCCAATCATCTTATAATGTTATCCTCCATAATGAAATATTCTTTCTGTTATAGGAGAGTAAAGAAATGTTCTTTGGACTGATGGATAATCACCAAGTGAAGTAAGTTAAAATGGAGAAAATAGGGCCAAATGCAGAATTTCCAAATATCCCTATTAAACCCAATGCTTTATATACCACTGCCAAGCTAATTCTCATATTTACCACATATGCATCTACATGTTATAACTTCAACCTATTTAGAAACCAGAAAATCATTCTGTCTCTTCCCAAAATTTACTATAGGCAGATGCCATGTCATTAAAATTGGCATTTTGAAAATCAGGTTAACTACAGAGTTGAGCACATTGTAGTAAACTTATTCTGCCTCTTCTAAGATTGTTATCCCCTTACCCTCATGTTTAAAATATCCCCTTGCAAGAAAAAAAATGATTTTTGTTAACAAGAAAGTATCTAGAGGGAAAACACCTGCAGAGCTAATGAATGTGACAATCCTTAAATGCCCACAAACACCCAGTAGGCTTCGTTTCCCAGGGCTGCTCAGGGGAAGCTATTAGCTGGCAAGGAAGTAGATTTAGACTTTAAAATAGATACCACTAAGCACCAAGTGTTTAGACTCTGACTTGATGTCAATTTATTGTTCTTTCAAACTTCTCTGCTATTTACAACACCAAACCATACCGAAATAACAAAAAATCGATTTAACTATAAACCTGACTTCATTCCTACAGGGTAAATGACATAAAATCTACACAATGACAAAAATTTCTGACTTGGTAAAAATAAAATATGCCCTTTTCAAGGCAAATATTTTACAGTAACTGTTTACTTTAAAAATCATTGAAGCGCTTCTCACTAAGCAGCAGAGCTGAGTATCTGAACATGATCTGGGTTTTCAATATGGCATCATATATTTTTTCAAGTATTTGTAATATGAATTTATACTATAAAATGACTAAAATAAAACAATTTTGTTGTGGATTGCTTTAACATGATTTCAAGTCTACTTTTTTATGACTTCTGTGAGGTTGCTTTAATCCACTTGTTTAAGACAAATAAATGCGTGGCTTCCAGAAGTAAGTCGTTTGGGTATAAGCGTGAAGGAAGCTGTGTCAGAATTGCGGCGCCCCACACCTGCTGTGGATTCACAGGCACTCAAGTGTCTCAGTCGATGAAGAACACTGCTAGGGACTTATCATTAAAATCATGTGCAGAAACCGCTATGCAGAGGGACAGGTAGACGCTCAATATTCAAAGCTTATGAGGACGATTCCAGAGCTTTGGTCTGGGAGAGGTACACTTTGCTGATTTAAGTAGCTCTCTGAAGATCTGGAGATCCTTGCTCCTGTCCTGACTGAGGCGACTCTTTGGTTAGACGTGGTGCTCAACTTTGCAAAGGTCCCTGGTGTGACAGCCCTGTGAGCAGACTTGCCTGCTCACCAGCATGGGAGCTTTGGTTCTTTAGAAAACTGCTCTTGCTACGAGGGACTTTCTTTTCTGTGCTGGCAGCTGAGAGTCAGCTCACATTAGGGTAAGCCATCTGTCCTGAGAAACCAAACACACATAAAAAGGTACCTGTTTACATTTGGACATTATTCTTTTTATTTTCCCTTGCCTAAAACAATAGTATGATTAATCTGTCATTTGTTTGAAATATGCTACATTCTCTTGCATGCTATTGGCTTATAAAATTATTATAATTCCCACAGTGAACCTGTGGCAAATAAATGGCTGACAAAGACAAAATCAGTCAGTTAGTACAACTTCGCCAACACCAAACAAAACACACTTGATGAATTTTTCCAATAAAATTTTCTTACTTCATTTTGAAAACCTCACAATTCAGAAAGGGTTTTACAGAGTTGTTACCTTATTTTTGTCGTTAAACGTGGTGGAAAAAGAATGGAATTTGAAGCAAGACATGTCCAAATCTTGGCATCGCCCCATTGCTCTTGGGCAACTTCATTTTTATCTTTGATTCTCATTTGTCTCATCTGTGAAATGGGATATAATGCAACATACTGGGCATTTCTTAGAATCAGACATGATAATGAATATAAAGCACTTTGTAAAAAGTTTATGAGCATTCTATAAATTATAGTGCTTGCTATTGTTATTATTTTACTATTAAATTGATATATCTTCACTATTATTATTATAAATGAATAAGCATTGTGCAAAGTCCTTGAGATATTTAGATAATTCCTATCAAGGAGTTTATGTCCTGATGCATTATTTTTCCAAGTCATTACAGAGTAGTAGTTAAAAGAATAAATGTTGATATCATGCAATACTTAAATTCTAAGTTCTCTACTTGATAGTTCAACTTTTTTGGTCTACATTTTCTCAATTTTATGCATTTATACAGCCATGATTACTTCATAGTATTTTTTGCTATTGTTGAAAATATATTTTTCATTCACAAAATGAGAATAATAACTTTTTTTTATTGTTCTCCAGTGTTTTTTATGCTGCACTGTTGTTACAGGTAGGTCATCAACAGAAGCTAAACTTTACTTTCTCTTTGGTGAGAGGTCTAGATGCAGAAATGTGAAATTTCTAACAATATGACAAAAAAGGTTTTGATTATTCCAATGGGAATTTTTCATTCAACTGACATCTGAATATGTACCTGGCTAGGTTCCTGGGCACAAATGGTATAAGAAGTTACCTCTGATGTGGAGACTGAATTACCAGCTGCCAATATATTTAACTAACACAAATGCTAAGTGTGTGAATAATGTCATCCTCTTCATTCACTGGCACCTTCTGTCCAGCCTCTCATTCTTGGATCCCTCATCTTGTTCTAAGATCTTACCCCTTTTCTCTTTCATCCTGGAAATTTTCAGCATATTAGCTACAATTCGTTGACCTCATTCCACAAAGATCTTGCTCTCATCTCTCTCTTTTCATCATTTGCATATTCATTGAGAATACTTAATATTTTAAGAGTGTAATCACAGTTAATTTGCGGTCAGTAGGCTGATGGTATTGGATAGTACAATATCTAGTGTTGACATCACTAGAAAAACAGTCATGTTATTAGATGTTAAAACATCCAAAACTGTCCAACACGTTGGGAGAGCCACTATCCCAGGTCCCACCTGCCTCTTCTGCTGCCATGGAATTTCACCAGAAAACCCCCAAGATGCTCATGATCCAGAAACTAAAGATCAATGCAGTAAAGGCTCTCCAGGATTTGTGGCAGTGCAATAACCGATACCTGTGACTGCTCAGTTTATTTGCTTTACATGTTGCTGTTTGAGGTCCAATTAAATGTGGCATTCTTTTATATTGACATTTATTCATGTGGAGGTAAAACCTGGAGACACCGGGATTAACAATGCTGTGATAATTGTAGTAAAGATAAGGGATATATAAAAATATTAGACACCATTGTTAGTATTGTAGTGGTTGTATGCAATTGCTTCAGTGCAATGGACAGTGCAACACTCCTTAGCTTTACCATTAATGAACTAAATCGTTAATGTTACAAGTCAGTCTCCACATATTGGAACTGAAAAGCACCTATGTCTGTCACTGAAGGAAGAACTTACCAGAAGAATTTGCGTTACTCCCTAGGAAACATTGAGTTTCAGACATGTGCACTGTGCTTTATACAGGGACAGATGCATTAAAAAAATGGAAGAATGAAAACCAACAAATGTTGAAAGAAAGAATGAAAGAATGAAAGAAAGAAAGGAAGAAAGGAAGAAAGGAAGAAAGAAAGAAAGAAAGAAAGAAAGAAAGAAAGAAAGAAAGAAAGAAAGAAAGAAAGAAAGAGAAAGTTTGGAGTATTTTTGAATCGTTTAACAGTTTCCACTAAACTTATATAATTTGATTGTGTATGCATGTCTGTGCAGAGAGAGATTTAAATGCAGATCAAATTTTAAATTGTATGTGTATTCATATTACCTACCTCTTAAAATATTTTGATAAATATCACTCTGGAAATAAAATGCAAATGGAATTCCCCACCCACACAAGGGGTGCTCTGCTCATAAAAATAGTTGCCTTCACTCTTTTCCAGAAGGTGGTAATTTAACCTAAAAAAAGGACAAATCATGTTCAAATATGCTATACTACTTCTTATAATACCTCAAAGAAAATATTGTTACTTTAGGACAATCTGAATGTGCTTATCTTGTTGCATAGGTTTCTTTGACCCTTCCCTACTTCTAAGCAATTAATGAAACACAACATAGTCTGGACTTCTTCCTCATATCTGTCCACCTTTTTTCAATTGCTTCACACCATATTCTTCTTTATTATGTTGTCCACATATAATATCTCAAAACTCCGATTTACAAACTTTTCTGACTCTTACTCTTCTGTTTCCCCTCACTTTCATCCTTGCAAATTCTAAAAACTTGAACCATTGGGTGCTTATTAGCTTCTATCTAGCTATGGTTACAATAACAAGTTGAGCTTTTATGAATTTTAAGGAAAATGGCACCCTCACTAATTCTCTCAGCTTTTATATCTATGTTGGCCACACTTATGCTGCCACGCACATCAATTTTGATCACATAGTGTATAAACACTAAAAATAATATTTTGAAAGTTGTGAAAACTTGCATGAGACTGGAAAATCAGTTTATACCGAGAACTGTGATTGGAACACATCATCTCCCCTAAAGAGACACTGGGAATGGAGCGCGAGAGCACTTAAGTCATAAATAGTTACCTATTTGGTTAATTCTCTGAACTGAATTGCGCCTCCTCCCCAAATTCATGTTAAAATCATAACCTTCCATATCTAAGAATGTAACTGTATTTAGAGATAGAGTCTTTAAAGCAATAACTAAGTTAAAATGTAGTCATTAGGGATAGCCCTAATACAATATGACTGGTGTCTGCACAAAGGATAGATTAGGACACCAACACCTGTGTAGAGAAGATCACATTGTTACTGTAGGGAGTCAGCTAATTATTAATACGGGAAAGAAAATAAAGGGAATTAGACATTGAGTTTAATAAAGTGGTGATGATAAACCTGTTTGCTTCACCAGGAAGCTACAGCATTGCTTTGCCAAGGGGATTAACACTTGCCACCTTCGAAGAACTGAGCTTTAAGATGAAGCAGACACTCTGGACACTGGCTTTTGTTTTGGCCTTGCTGAGGATGCAGTAGACTTTTTCCATGGCAGGACAAAAAAAGATGGAATATTGGAAACCCAGGGGTTCACCTCCACATGAATAAAACATTTTGCCACACCACAGCATCCTGTGTGGGGGTCTTTGGAATGCTGTTCTTGTGATTGAGTGGAATAACCTGATTTCCACACACAATAGCATGAAGATGCAAGGAGAAGATGGCCATCTGCTGTTGTCCGAATGGTTGTATCTCTCCAAAATTTCCATTTTGGAGTCCTAATGCCCAGTGTTACGGTGTTAGATAGTGGGGCTTGTATGAGGTGTTTAGGTCACAAGGTGAGACCTCATGAATAGCATTATCTCTGTCATAAAAGAGACTACCCACAGACAGCCCTCACCGTTTCTCCATGTGAGGGTATAAGGAGAAATACTACACCTGAAAAGGGCCCTTCCCTGACCATGCCAGCACCCTGGCTCGGACTTCCTGCCTCCATCACTACAAGTAACAGATCTCCATTGTTTATAAGCTACTTGGTCTCTGGAATTTTACTATAGCAACTCAAACAGACTAAAACTCCGTAGGGAAGAAAAAAGTATTCCTTGACCTTCTTAGAGTCCCTAGATGGGTCTGAAAATTAAACTGATGGACACAGATTAACGGGAAAAAATACAACTTTACTTAATAGAAGTTTTACAGGACACAAGAGCCTTCGTGAGGAAATGAGTACCTGAAGGGACAGACCAGAGTGTTTTTGTTAAGCTTCGTGATAAGTGAACAGTCCTGAAGGAAGATGGGAGCTGAAAGAGGAGGAGGTAAGTGCAATAAACTGGGGAACAGAGCAAGGTTGTTGTGTTCGGATTCTTCTCAGCATTCCGTTGTCATCAGAGATAGGGCCTCTCCTTTTCTCCAGGTATAGGGAGGACATCTTTCACATGAGGTTTTTGTGACCCATTTCAGGGAAAAGGGTTGAAGGGTAGGAAGGTCAGAGTGACATTACTGCTCCTGTCGCTCCTTAATTTCCTGAAGCTTCTAATGGTCAGTAAGTCAACGTTTTTTTTTTTTATATATTTTGAAGCAGTGTGCTCTGAACCTCATTAACACCATCTGCAAGCCAATGAGAAAGGATGCAGAAAGAACCAATCCTGCTGCCATCTTGATCCGAAACTTCTACCCTACAGAATTATGAGAAAATAGATTTCTGTTGTTGAAGTTCCTCAGTCTGTGGTACTTTGTCATGGCAGCCTAACACACTAGTGCCAGAGATGTGAAGAGTCCAGCTTCTGAACACAAAACGATATCTATCTGTTGGGTCCAACCATAGACAGCTACGAAGGCTTCACTGGCTGAGTCTCACAGGAGAAAGCTCTCCCAATATCAGACATAGTTCCTAGCCAATGGGTGCTCATCCCACCCTGACCAGCATGCTAACAGGGGCATCTGCTCTCCTAACCCTTTGTCAAAGTCACTCAGCAGAGCGAGCCACAGGCGCTTCTGGGAAAACCTCTTTACAGAGGAGGAGCTGGAAGTCACTGTTCTGTGTTCTGCCTACTTTTCACCTCTTAGACTTTCCCCTCACCCTTGTCCTGGCTCCTGCGGTCAATCAAATGACAGTGGCTATTTGTTCAGAGATCCTTTGTCAGTAAGATAACGCCCCCTACCTGTGAAGATGTACCTACTATTGCTTGGTGACTATTTGTTGTAAAAACTGAAAAATTAAGGCAGCCAATAGTTTTTGTTAGTTTAGCTTCTTGCTTATACTGTTGCACTGAGAAACTATAGGCTTGACTGCTGCTTTAATTTTTGCTTCTTGTTGTAATCAACTCTCCAACAAGGGCAGCTAGTTCCTGGTAATAAGAAGTTGGATATGAAAAGTATGTGCAATTTATTTTATATCCTGCTACAAATGAAGAGTCACAATTTAGAATGAGAAATTGAAGGAAAGTGTGTAACTCTCAGAACATAAGGTTCTTACTCACTTCTGAGGCAATTGCCTTGAAAATTATGAGTCACATTTAGTTAATATTCTTAGATAAAAGTAGTAAATAAAACTGTAGCTGATAATTCAGATGATTAAGCATTTTATTACATTTGTTAAAGGATTTTAGGAAACTTACAAAACCTCAGGACAGCTGGAGGACTTAGCTCAGTAGCTGGTTTCCAAGGATGACAACAGGGTCCCTGATATAAAACTGATGATGACTAAGAAATAAAGACTGGAGACTACATTTGTGCCACTGTGTCTACTGCCCCAGAAATTCAACATTATAATTAGTATTGCCACCAAGAGAGAAAGAGAGAGAGAGAGAGAGAGAGAGAGAGAAGTTGTCTTCTGCCTTCTGCCACCATCTCCTTGGTCAAACTCAAGAGGGAATGTGTGTGACATGCAGATTTTGAAGCATGTATCTGGCCATTTCCAACACTCAGAGGCTGTGCAATGGTCATCTACCACACTGAGCTGTGTGACCTTCTGCAAGTGTGACCTCTCTGTACCTCAGTTCCCTCATATGAAAAACAGGAGCAATAGTGGTAACAACCTCATTGAGTTCTTTTGAGAAATAAATACATTTTAAATTAAAAAACAGAACAATGCATTCATTCTTTCATTAGTATTATTTTTTGTCATTAGTTTGAATTGTAAGAAAGACACAAGAGTGCTTATGAAGCATTATTTTTTTCTTTGCGGATTGCATGGAAATTTTATCTCAATGACACATGAAAAACAAGGAACTCTACAAAATGCAATGGCATTCATTGTCTGGGTGACTCAAATAAAATTTTCATCATAAGAAGCTAGGAAATATTATTCTTTTCTCCTTGTATATATATAGTATACCATATATGAGAATTAATGTTACAGAAAACTTTGCGATTATTCGTGGAATCTAAGAGGAAATCACTAGAACAAAGAAAGAACAGAACAAAACACTGCTTGTGGCCCATTTTCTGTGGATATTAAAGATACTATACGAAGGAGGCGGTATGAAAAATTCCACTCCCACAATCTCATCCTTGAGACCTGTGTAAATGAAAACCCATCCACGATTAACCAGCTAATATATTGATACCCAGTGATTCTAACATGAAGGAATGTCATGTGAGAATTTTGAAACCTGGGAAGGTGTTGGAGACAAATCAACCCATCCTGCATAATAGAGCAAGGCAAGTCCACTCCAGTATGGCTTTGGCATAGCTACTTGCTTTTTGTCTTTGGTCCAGCACACTTAATTCTTCACTTCAGTTTGGGTTTTATAAAGGGAATAGAAAAAAATGTTCTTTTTTGGTTCCTTCAGTGGAGCATTGTTTCAGACGAGTACATGAAATCTTATGCTGTTTAAATTAGTGTATTTTATTTATTGTATTTTATTTTGATTTGATGACAAAACAGAAAGGCAAGGGACATACAACATTTGTTAATACATACAGTAAAAGTTGAAAAATTAGGAAAAATAATCAGGGACAAAAATCTTATTTGGGGGAATATGAAATAAACTGCATTGTGATTATTGTTGTGTAGTCAATAACTATCACACTAATTATGTACCATGATTAGATAAATTCATTCTTAGTAATAACATAAACTTTTGTCTTTAGCTTTGGCCCAGAAATTGCACAGTTAATAATAATTTCTTAAGCCCACACTTATCCATAAAGGTCAAGAGAATAAAATGAACACAAATATATGAATATTGGTAAATTTGCTCTGGATTGTCTTAGGGAACTCTGAAATTGAATAGAGAGACATTTAACAAAATTTAAGCATGCCAAATGCATGGTGAAACTTTAAGGGCACAAATATTTGTATATTGTATTTGAAATGTCAGTTAATGCAAATTATAATTGCAATTTCAACGAAGTATACATGAAATGCCTTTAAAACTGTGAAATGTTTCCAAGTTGGAGTTAACCCTATTGTGTCCTTAACAAGTATTACCTGTTAAAGTCACTAGAAAAGAATCACATTGAAAAAATAATTTAAAATAAAACTGAAAGAACCTGATATCAAAATACCAAATATAAATATAAATATAAATAAATATGCATATATACATAGACTCATAAATTAGTATTTTTGTTTGTCATTCCTGTGAGGTACAGGTATAAAAGGAATGATACTATAATGAAGTGAAACATTGAAAGAGGGATTAAAAATACAGAAGACATTGAAAATGAGAAACACATAGATATATTAAGTTCTACAAAAATGATCTTTATGATTTGATTTTTCCTTATATTGATTTTTGTATGTGTTCATTAGAATACTAATTTAAGCTTTTAAGTAAATTTAGAAAGTAAAGGAGACAAAAATAAATTGTTACCATAAAACAGTCAGTAGGAATGCTGGGTAATCTCCCTACTAGTCAAGATGGAGAAAGGGCAAGGCTCTTAATCTTAGTTCAGAAAAAGCTACCAAAATAATTGCATAGAAAAAATAGCTCTCCCCTACAGAGTACCAGATGGGGGGGTTGGACCAGGGGAAAACAGGCCGATGTACCACAGAGGTCAAAATGGCTCACATGGGTTCTAGGCCAAAGAGACCCCTCACTGTGGCCTGGGGAAAGAAGGGATTGGTTGGGCGGTAGACCCACCTGAAGCATGTGAAACTCTCAGAAGTTGATTGGTCATTTTCAGAAAGCACCTGGTCTGTCCCACAACCCAGCTAATATAATCTCAGGGGAGCAAAGAAGCTTTCACTCTTTCACTTGTGTCCTACATTCTCACTTGCCTGTTCTCTCTATGGGCCATGTGGTGTGAGCAGCCCTGTGGCTCATGGCCTCCAGGAGGGAGCATCGCTGTCTCTCTTGCACACCTGGCAAGGCACTCACTGATTTGTTCGCATGCTCTCTTGCCAGGGAACATGGCACCATGTGGCCCTAGCAGCTGTACGGCCCATGGCCATGGGCTCCACATGCAGGCCTCAGAAAGGAGCCTGAAATGAACAGCAGCTGGCATCAAGCTAAGTTGCATAGATCAGGACTAAAACCACTTAGCAACGGTCTGCAGACTCCAAAGGACTACACTTTAAAATGGAGCGGGAACTCTGGACATTGGCTTTTGTCTTAACCTTGCTGAGGATGGCTGGACTTTTTTCAAGGCAGAAAGAGGAGATAGGCTTTAAGACAGGAATCAGCCATTCTCTGAGATTGCATAACACCTGAATAAAACCTCTTTCCTTTTTCACCAGCATCTGCCTCATAAGGTTGGCTTCGGTGGCAACAGGCAGCTGGACTTCCATTTTTTGTTCAGTTACATTATGATTCACAAACAAAATAAACCCCAGTATCTGTATTTTTTGCTTCTTAATTCTGCTCTTTTTGTGAGTGTAAGTTTCTTTTCATACTATTGTATTAACAAATAATACTTTATTTAGATTCTTATTTAAAGATTTTATTTATTTTAGAGAGGAGAAGGGATAGAGAAATAGAGGGAGAGAAACATCAATGTGTGGTTGCCTCTCATGCGCCCCCTACTGGGGACCTGGACTGCAACACAGCCATGTGCCCTGACTGGGAATGGACCCAGCGATCCTTTGGTTCATAGGCTGGTGCTCAATCCACTAAACCACACCATCCAGGGCCTTTATTTAGATTTTTCCCCTAATATTCCATAAAATAATTTTCCATGCTTTAATTAGATTAAAAATACAAAATTTTAAAATACTTTCAAAGTTCATTGTCATGCTCTGATATTCTTAATCGTGATCATATACCTAGGCAACTTTTTATCTAAATTTTTCTGTGTGCTTGTGATTATTTCTGGCATAGTCTAAGAAGCCATTCAATATTTATTATGATATATAATACTATACTAAATATTTTACTTCTTATTATAGTTTACATGTTGATCCTTTAAGATATCTTAAGACATTTCAGGATTAATGTGAAGAATGATTTATCTCATTAACTCTAGTAAAAAAATAAAGCACATAAAGTAATATGTAAATGAGAAATTAATTTATACTTTACAAACAAAACAAAAAATGACAAGAACTGTAATACTGTACTGTCTGAGAAAAGGTGGATTAAACAATTCATCTTAAGCCTGGAAATCTCAAAGCTGGCTTTTCATTCTGCTCCTTTCAATTCTTAATTTATCCATCCAGCTATATGGGAAAGAATAGAAAGGAAAAATTTCTGCCTTAGTCAGACCAAAAGATACAAACCTTAATCAGATAAATTTTAATACATGGAAATGAAAAGGAAAACAACGATGATGCCCACAGAATTGATATTGTAAGTTACAGAATCCTCATTCACTAGTGAACTGTAACCTAATGAAAGTTCTTAAATGATGACACCTCAGATTGGTCAAAATTCCTCCCCCATGTATAAGTAAGTAAATGATGCTTTAGAAAGAAGAGCCAGAATAGTTTCTTATGTTTTTGTTTTTAATGGGTAAGTCTGAAGCACATGAGGAGTGGTAAAGTCCTCTTTACCCAATTGATATATATAGCATATTTTAAGATATTTTATTTAGTTAGTTTTAGAGAGAGAGGCAGGGAGGGAGAAAGAGAAGGAGACAGGCATCAATGTGTGAGGGAGACACTGACTGGTTACCTCTTGCACACACTCTGTCCTGGGACTGGGCCCACAACTCATGCTTGTGCTCTGGCAAGGAATCAAACCAGTGACCTTTCACTTTGCAGGACAATGCTCAACCAACTCAGCAACACTGGCCAGGGCTGATTTGTAATAATTTTTAGCAAAATAACAATATATTTGATAATTTTCCAGAGCAAGTATGTCAACCAAAACATAGAACAAATATATCTTAGACCCATGTCCTCCATGTTAAAGATAAAGTGACAAGAATGCTCTACTAACGTTCTCTAATCTATTCAGAAATAAAGCCGTAACAACAGTGTATCTATGCCAATCTACAAAGGATGACAATACATGACTATGTTGTAAAGTTAAAAGGCATAACTCATACTTCAATGTCTCAAGATTGCAGCTTTTTATATAACATTAAAATAGTATACAACTGTATGCATAATTAAAAGTCAATTTAACTAAAATATGTATGAATATTGTATTAAAAGGTGAGTATATATATTCTACTAGATTTTGATGACAATTTTATTGTGTAAGACAGCCGCTATGGCGATGAAGTCTTTAGATTATTTGGATCATATGTACTTCCTGTGTTTTATCCTCAGCAAAAGAACTAATTCCAGGTTTAAGAAAAGGTCTGACAACTTGAAAGTGCCAAAAAGATATAAATCATTCAAAGACCATCATGAATTGATTACTAATGTAAAATTAGGGTACTATGCAATGACTATTGTTCAAAGAATTTTTAATATTAAAAAATAAAGGAAGGTAGAAAGGAAGAGGAAGAAAGAGAAAGAGACACAGAAAGGGATAGAGGAAAAGAATGAGGAAATATATAACAAGGGAGGAACCTATTTCTTACCATGGACTAAATTTCGTGGCCTCAAATTCCTGTGCTGAAGCCCTAACCTGCTGTGACAGGTATTTGGAGACAGAGCCTTTGGGAGATAACGATGTTTAGATGAGGTCACAGTCAGCGGTCCCACATGGCGGAGTTAGCACCCCTATGAAATGAGTCACCGGATCTACCCATTACCTCTGTTTCTATCATTTCCCCCCCCCCCCCCCCCGCCCTTCCTCTCACCTGAGGCAGCATTTCAGAAGCCAGGGAGAGATCCGCCTTGCCTGACCCAACCTCAGATTGGTAGGCTCCAAACTATGAGAAAATAAAGGTCTATTGTTTGAATATTCAGTCTATCATATTTTTCTATGGCAGTTCAAACGGACAAAGACACTTCTTAAATGATGATTTAAATATCTAAAATATTAAGGGAATATTGAGGCATTGGATTTCAAAAAAGTCTTCCATATTATTCCTTAAATAATGAACATAATATTAACATAAAAATAGCCCTCAAAACAGTCTTCCAAAACTCATTAAAAAGCTTAATACAGAAAAATAATAAGCTCCAGTAAAAATGGACTAAATAAGTGTAAAGAAAATGTATAGTATATGAAGAAAGAATTGATATGAGGGTTTCATATAGAGGAAGCAAAAATGCATCCTTTGGTGCTTGAGTGGCAAATATATTCATTTTATGTAAACATGTTTAGTTGTTCTCACCACTCCTAACCATAATTGAACAAAAGATCTTTGTATATTTAAGAAGAAAAATTAATTAAGGAAAATAAATCTTTATTATTCATAAATTTAAACATATAATTTAAAATGAAACTATAATTTTAGCAGAATTGTTAAATGGCAGAAATACAAAATGGTAAAATTCATATTCATCAAGTAAATATGGAACATTTACTAAAACTAAGCTCATACTGTTAAAATGTTTATTCACCTTTATTTTCAAATTTGAAAACACATCCTATGATCCAGAAATAATTCTACTCAGAGATTATAAATATATTTTGAATATATATATGTGTGTGTGTGCATATGTGTACTGGAACCTGCAAATTTATATACATGCATATAATAAACTAAAATAAATCTAAGCTAGCAACTGAAATGTCTAGCAGCATTAGAATGAATAAAGAAAACACATTATATTTATAAACTTAAACATAATGCATCCATTAAATCAGCGATGTGCAGCTCCATGTAACTCTCTGCATGAATCTGGACCATATGACTGGTCTTCAGAAGGAGATAGAGAGAAAGTAATATGCACTATATTATACTCTTATGAAGTTCAAAAACAGGATAAGAATTTTCCTGGGGGGTTCTCAAGAGCAGCAAGTAAGCTGCTGTGAGACCACAAGAACCAAGACACCCCAGACGACAGTCTCAGCTCACTGCCAGACAAGGAAAGGAGGGCATCTTGGCCCGTTCAGGCTCAGGTGATTTGTCAGGTAACTGCAGCGACATGATCGCTGTCAGGTAAACCAAGAGGAAGAACCTCCCATAGAGTACAATCTAAATTGTAAAGTCATGAGCAAAATAAATTGATGTTTGAATCCACTCAGTCTTACTACAGTTTTCTATAGGATAATAATTCACCATACAAATAGTTTTCTATCATTATCATCTTCTGGAGGTGAAAGGTGGGTCTGAGTTTCTTAGTTTGGAAAGCTAATTCCCACTATTTGTTTGATGTTACTGTTTGTTTGTTTGTTTGTGTTTTGCTCCCTACTGCTAGCTTAGGGATGGTTTTTTACATTATGGGCTCTGGCACATCTCACACTGCAGCTAAGAGAATGGAAGATAAACCATATGGATTACAGTGTGTGTTAATTGCAGCCACATAAGCTCTGACATTATCAGAATGGGGCTTAGATTTTAGTTTGAACTATTCCATATCAGACTTGTCAAAACATTTATTATTTATTAAATGCAATTTTTTCTAAGACTTTATGTTCCCCCTTGTTAGGTATGAGAGAGAGAGACCCAAGAGAGACATGTGTACAATACTGACTTGTCTACCTACCATTCCTCTTGATAGTAATCAACCATCTCTTAGGTTTTAGGGAGGATTGTTTTAAAATATATAAGTAGTCTATTTCTTATTAAATTTTTGAATAGTCTAGGGGAAACCATGTTCACTATAGAGAAGGCCATTCAACTTAGGGTAATAAACAAATTAGAAAATTAGGATATTAACCATATTTAGAAATATGCAAATTTAGGAATATCTAATTACTTTTGATAACACTGAATAATTTTCTGTTCCAAGGAAGTAATTAATTATACATTCCAGTAGATACAACTTGGTCTTAAATCTATGCTCTGTGGTTGTCAAAAATAAATTATTTGATATTGACCCATCTGGTTTATTGTACGTAATTAATAATTTCATGTAATATTTAGGTTTAGAATACTGTGTAGGTTGGTGTGTAGAGTTCAGCAGCATTATGGATGGCATTCACATTCTATGAAATTACCAAGACATGTTAAAAACAGGTAAAAATAAACTAATCTGAGAGCAGTCTTAATATGCTATTATCTCAGCTATCACACAGAGCGAAAGCCCTGAAATAACACATGGGAAATTTTTCTGAACACTCTTTAGTAAATGATCAGCCCAAATTCTTTGCAGCAGCAGTTAACTGTTCTGTGTCCTTGTCCTCCTTTTTCTCCCTCCAAGTCTCCTAGCCTGCCCCCCAGCTACCGTCCCCTGGCTGGCTGTATCTAGCACGACTAGCAACAGGCTTCTGGGTGCATTACGTCTTGTTATCTTGCAGTAGCGTTCTATCCTCAGTATAGTAAATTGAATTAAGTTAGCTTAAATCCTTATAACTTTCCAAATAACAGTTTTTGCTCTCTCTGACTTTATGTTTAATATGTTTTTTGATTATGCTATTAGAGTTGTCCTGAAATGTTAAATGAACTTATCTAAGAAACAGAAGATTAGCAAAAATATGAACAGTAAAAGGACAACAAACAACTATCAACAACAGAACCTAGAAAAACAAAAACAAAAGAAAACAAACTACGCAAGCCACCAAAACAGGAATAGAATCACAGAAAAGGAGATCACGTGGAGGGTTGTCAGCAGGAAGGGGAACAGGGGAAATGGGGGAAAAGGTACAGGGAATAAGAAGCATAAGTGGTAGGTACAAAATAGACAGGGGGAGGTTAAGAATAGTATAAGACATGAAGAAGCCAAAGAACTTACATATGGACATGAACTTATACATGGACACAACTCAGGCACATAAAATAATTTCCCAAATAATTCTTTATCTCATTCAATCCTGCAATGTCCTGGAGCAAGGGGCCAAAGACTAAATCACTTTTAATACATAAGAAGGTGTAGAAAAGTCTGGGATTGCTAACACATTGGTAGGTATATCATGTAATTTCTTTCACATGTGTAATTACTAGATTACTAACAGTAACTCTATCCCTTCCTCTGATTCTTTGAGATCCCGAAAAGGAAGTGAATAACCACAGCATGTTATCTGTCTTGCATGTATTTTAACACTGTGAATCTGTCACATTGTCATACACTATTCTGAATACATTTTAATTTTGATCTAATTGTGACTGTTATAGTGCAGACAAAAATCAAAAAAATAAATAAGTAAATGAAACTAAAACATAGCCACACTAACTAAAGGATACATGAATGGTCAAAATGCTCCTAAGAATTCTTGCATGACGATTTTCTCTCATTTCCTGGAAATGTGAGTGTAGTTGACATAACTTTGCAATTCGATGAAGATCCAAATACTTATAAGCTTGTTCAAAAGATAATGCATAAATGTTAGGATGGGCAGTCACTAAACCCTATCATATTCTCTCTATAGAGCAGACTTACTAGTTTCTATTTCTCTTAGAAACACTTATACATAAGGTTTTCTATGTCCCCACTGTATCGTCAAGCCTCCTGGCTGTAATTAATTTTTAAAAAAAGAAGAAAGAAAGATTGATCTCTCTAAACTGGGATAATTAGATGACTTTTCTCAGGAGTTTAGAGGCAGGATCCAGAAAGAGCACTGGAATAAGGGGGGAACTGTGAGAAGGAAAGGGTGTTCCTGCTCTCTTAAAGACTGGAGGAGTCTTGATAACATTTTAAATTCTTATGCAGCATCTGTACTGACAGCAGAGCATCATCCCCAATCTTGGAAGTGCAGAAAAATAACTTCCTTATTTGGAGTTAGTATCTATTGCCTACAATATGTGTCTTAACAATTTTGTATGGCAAACCAGCAACCTTATATCTTTCTTATCATGAATGCTAATGTTTTCGAGAACCAACAAAAAAAAATGGTATCTGGAGAGAGGTAAGGGAGAGATTAGAGGATGCGGTCAGTGAGGTAACACGGGGCCGTATCTAGCCACATAGGCTGTTGTAAAGATGGATTTGACATTGAGTGAGATAAATACAGAGTCCGAAGGAGTAACACCATTGAATGTGGCTGGTAGGGTACCTGAATGTCTCACAAGGGATGGACAGCAAGTTGCACATTTCACCTAAAATGTCATATGGTGTGCTTCAGAGTGACATTGTTATGTTACAAAATTATCTGCTTACAGTTTTGTAATAAAAGAATTCATGTGGTAACAAAGGGGTGATATTTGTGCTGGACCCTGTATATTCAGGGTGCTGATAAGAACATAAAAGAGCTACTTAAACAACCTCAACAGAAATGGCACATCTTCCATCTGTGATATATTTTTATCTCAAATTATAATTTTCATTTCAAAGGTAACCTCATACATTCTTTTGTAAAAAATTTTTATTGTACTTTTCCCCTGGCTGGCGTGGCTCAGTGGACTGAGCTCTGGACTGTGAAACAAAGGGTCACTGGTTCAATTCCCAGTCAGGCCACATGTCTAGGTTGCAGGCCAGGTCCCCAGCGGGGGTTGTGCAAGAGGCAACCACACATTGATGTTTCTCTCCCTCTTTTTCTCCTTCCCTTCTTCTTTCTCTAAAAATAAATAAATATAATCTTTAAAAATATTTTATTATAATTTTGCCACTACCACTTAGTCCCCTTATACCCCCTCCCCATCCCCCACAATCACCACACTGTTGTCTGTGAGTCCTTTTTCCTTTTTAAAAATCAGTCCTTCCAACCCTAACCTCCTCTGCCTTAGCTGTCATCCTGCTCTCTGTCTAGGTGTCTTTCTTTGTTTTGTTTATTAGTTCAGTTTGTTTATTAGTTTCCACATGTGAGTAAAATCTTTTGGTATTTGTGTTTCTCGGACTGGCTTACTTCACTTAGCATAATGTTCTCCAGGTCCACACATACAGTCACAAAGGGTACAATTTTCTTCTTTTTTAAAGCCAAGTAGTATTCTATTGTGTAAGTGTCCCATAATTGTTTTACTTACTCATCAACTAATGCTATGTTCATGGATAGGAAGAGTTAACATCATTAAAATGTTGATACTACCAAAGCAATCTACAGATTCAACACAATTCTTATGAAGATTCTAATGATGTATGTCACAGAAAACCACGTTACCTAATGAAGAATACTGCAAGGCCGTAGTGATCAAAACAACATGGTACTGGAATACAAACAGACACATAGATCAAGGGAACAGAATAGAGAGCCCAGAAATAAACCCATGCCTTTATGGTTAATTAATATTCATCAGAGGGAGCAAGCACATACAATAGGCTAAAGACAGTTTATTCAATAAATAGTGTTGGGAAAATTGGACAGATATGTGCAGAAAAACGAAACTAGGGCACCTTCTTATACCACATGCAAGAATAAATTCAAACAGATTAAAGATTTAAATGTTAGACCCAAAACCTTAAAAATCATAGAAGAAAACATAGGCAGCAAAATCATAGACAAGGTTAATAGCAATATTTTATCAGCTATATCTCCCCAGGTAAAGAAAGCAAAATAAATAAATGAATCAGATTATATCAAATAAAAAAGTTTTGCATAGCACAGGAAAACATCAACAAAATAAATTCTTAAGACATAGTATTTTCCAAGAAATTTCAGATGAGCCAAACAAAATTAATTTATTATGTAAAAACTGGTATGCCAGGAGTTTAATGGTTATCATCAAAGTTTAGTAATTTCCTGAAGAGTGTGGACTGAGCTACCTGTGATTGTTGTATTGTTTTTTGATATTAAGTAAAACAAAGGTTTAAATATAACTCCTATAAATCATAAACATTTACAATCATGCCCTAGTCAAGGGGCAAGAGTGTTTTTCTCATGGAGTTTGGGAGAGATTATTTTAGAATAAATTCTTTAAAAATAAAAATTATTATTTTAACACAGACAAACAAAACATTTCTTCCTTTAGAAAATTATTATTACCAAATTCCTAATATGCAGGTGAATTTAGTAACAGTCCAGGTCCATATATCTAAATTGTCATACTTATTATCAGAATCATGGGGTTATTTAAATAATAAGTCCTCCTCATCCCAGACCAATGATCAGAAGTTTCCAAGTGTTTCCAGAAAATCTTTATCAACATTACTGAATAACTATATTATGCGCTTAAATTTGATCATCAGTGCTCCAAGTGAAGACATAGGAGAACATGGCCTCATGTCCGCAAGGGAAAATAGACAAAAGGAAGAGATTTAGAGACTATGAAGAGTTGGGTCACCAAATTTAGGGTTTAATTGTGCATGTGTGTGTGTAAAGGATATGGAACATCAAATAATTTCCAAATTCTGGACTCAGTAATAACAAATAGGAGGGATTGCTAATGTAAGAAATAAAAGAAGATGCTGAAACAAAAGAAGGACGTAAGTCTCTCTTTTTCAAGTAGGCTAACTGTTTAGCAAAGCTCCAAATCCTGCGTCTCAGCACAGCAGCACAGTTACTGCTGGTTTATTTTTACTATTTGTGAGTCTTCTTCTATAACCTCTATGACTGACCAAATAGAAAAAGTTTACAGTAACAGTTTGAAAGAGATCTTATAAGATAGCCCAAGAGAGACATACATCATATTTTCTTACATTCTGATGGTCAAAACTCACCTACGCTACCATGACTGATAGTAAAGATGCATATGGCCTTAATTAGGAATTAAGATAAGAGACTAATATGTATGTTAATCAGCCAAAAAAAAGTAAAGACTGAAAATTTCCTCCTTTATTTAGAAGTGAGGAAAGTATTAATAGCTTTAAGAAAAGCAGTTCATATAACATGATAAACATAGAAGCCAGAATAAAGTCTTGGAAAATCATTAGGAAGTTGAGGTAGAAGTCTATATTTTTAGAAAATTTTCTGTAGAAGAAAAGAGATGTATGCCATAAAATTTAAAGAGGCTCAGGGCCAAACTGAGTGCTGCTTTGCTTCACCTTTTTTTTAAACTTTAGAATAACAGAAGCTTGGTGTTTGTGTGGGACTATCAGGTAGCCAATAAAAATGAGACAAATGAAGACACACAAAGCACGTGAAATAATGGGTAGATCGAATTCCCGGAGGACACTGATAGTGTCAGGATTATGAGCAAGAGATCAACAAATTCATCTTTCTCTATTTTTAAAGATTCTATTTATTTATTTTTAGAGTGGAAGCGAGGGAGAAAGAAAGAAACATCGAGGATGTGTTTTTGCCTCTCTCATGCCCCCTACTGGGGACCTGATCACAACCCAGGCATGTGCCCTGATTGGGAATCAACGAGGGGACCCCTTGCTTCACAGGCCAGCACTCAATCCACTGAGCCACATCAGCCAGGGCCTCAACAAATTCATCTTTAAGAAAGCAGAAAACATCTATCTAGACAATAGGAGCAAGCAGGAATATTTGTAGACTCAATTTTCAGGGAAAGCACCATATATTACTTCTATCGTCAGCAGAAAAGTACAAGTTACTCAGTACGTTCCATTGTTTTTTCTATGAAAATTACATGATGTCAAATAAAATTTAAAAAATACTGTGCAGAACACAGATAGAAGAGTTGTTACCATGAAACTCTTATTAAAATGATTTTGATCTTGATTTCTTGGTCATTATTTGACTCAGAATAATATCTTGAATTAAAAAGACTCATAGTTGTTGTGAGAAATTTTTTAAAAATGTAAAATGCAAACGAGTTCAATGTAATAATTATTTATAAAATAATCTTACAAGTAATTTTACTTTACAGAAGAGAAATATTGAAAAGTGTTCCTTTTAAACTGAGGAAGAAGAGTTTCAGTAATGAATCGGCAGCTAAGATTTAATACAATGAATCACTGAACATGTACTTGGCACTAGATATTTTCTATGTCAGCACTCAAAACAATGGAATATTAATTACCATCTATTAACACTGAGGAAGAAGTTAGGTAGCAGTAGAAGAATAAACACAAACTCCAGATCGAAACATTGAGTTTTGTAATGTGAGCATTTTCAGGATACTTGGATCTTTATTGTAGCTGTCACATTTGACTTAAATGTAAATTTTTGAAATGAGTCTGGAATCTCAAGTTGATATACTGATGTTTCTGAACCATACTTTCTGATAAATAAATGATAGTTACATGTGTAATGGAGGAAAGAAATATTAATTATCTAAATTTAATAAATATTGGCATAATAGAGAATAAAGGAGAGACATGTTAAAATATTTCTATATATTTTAGAATGACTAATAATTCAGTATTTCAGAGGTCTTCGTTAATTCCATTTCTATCCATTTGTTTTAGCATACTCATTATTTTAAAATTACTTAAGCCAGAGTATTAAATGCATTACTATAATTATCTCCTCAATCAAAATGATTTGGAAGTCCAGAGAAATACAATTGAAAAGCACTACAGTAAGCATGGCAGATTGGCTAGGACTTTTTCTTGTTACTAGCTCTGCTGTGAGGCTATTTACCAAAAGGGATATATATATGAAGCCAAATATTACTCTTAAATTTTATTTTAATAATAGGAGCCAGACACCAATTTAATCAGTTTATGTGCCAGTTTGGGCAAAGTAGGTTTACAGTTGCGAGCAGGTGAAACTTTTTATTCTTGTATTATTAACTATTTGCTTGTATTACAACTGTAGATCTACTTTTGCCAAGCCCTGTACATTGAATAAATTATCAAATGAATGACATTTTGGTAATCATAGTGATAATAGTAAATATATGCATAATACTATAGAGGTTTAGAAATGGGGGGAAATGGGGACAACTGTAATTGAACAACAATAAATTGTAAAAAGCTCTTAGAATTACTTAATTGACAAGCACTTTAAAACATATACATGCATACACATATATTCCTAACACTGGTAAGTTTATATTTAACTCTAAAATTATTGCAATATATTCATGAATTCACTCACATCTAAAAGGTATAGAAAAGCAAATCACTCTCTAAGTAGATAACAGATTTCAGTCGCTAATGCAGTAAAGTTGGGCATTCAAGGAAACTTCTAAAACTGTTAGTTCAGTCAATGCATGTGCAAGACTAGGTATGACAGCAATGAACTTGTAGAAATTGGGTTGACTCCTTCAGTAAATTGGTGAAACTGCTCTACAATGCGGTTATAACATCTTAGATAAAATAATTCAGAATTCTGAAAAGGAACCTGACTAAATGGCCTCCAAATAAAATTAATCTAGGTGATAAAATATGCTCAGCACTTATTTTTTTCTTATGGTCACCAGCAAGTGAATAAAAATAGACATCACTTAACCCTCATAGTAATATTCATAATATATAAGGAATACTCAAAATTTCAAAGAAATATTTTATTATACAATTTACTACTTGACATATTAATAAATACCAATCTATATATTAATACTGTATTAGTTAATGTTCTCCAGAAGGTATATTACAGTGTAATATATATGAGTGTATATAGAGAGAGTACTATTTGTGTATATATATATTTACCTCTCTCATATATATGGGAGAGGTAAATACATATATACATATATACATGTATATATGTGTGTATGTGTATATATACATATATACAATATATATACATATACACATATATACATGTATATACATACACACACACCATATATATATATGAGAGGTAAATTTATTATAAGGAAGTGGCTCGCATGATTGTAGAGGCTGTGAAGTCCAAATTCTGCAGAGGAGGCTGCAGGCTGGAGACCTGGGGAAGAATTGCTATTGCAGCTGCAGTTTGAAGACAGCGTGGAAACAGAATTTCCTCTTCTTTGGAGACCTTCAATCTGTCGTTATGTTTTAAGGCTTCCTATTAATTGGATGAGATCTACCCACATCATAGAGCATAATCTGTTTTACCCAAAGCATAGTAATTTAAATGTTAATCTTATCTAAAAAATACCTTCACCAAAACATCCTGACCGGCATTTACCCAAATATCTAGAGATGTTGATGCATAAAGTTGACCATCACAATTTCTGACTCAAACAGTGTTTCTTTATGTTTACTGAAAATGGTGCCAACTTTGTTTTTGATGGTTACTCAACTGAGAGACAGATAAAAGTAACAAATTAACTGCATAAAGGATTTTTAAAAATATTTTAAATAGTGTCAAAAAGCTAATATTGATTTTATTAATACTTTATGACTTATTTCCTTAGGTAATTATTTACTTGTGTTTAGCCTAGTATTGTAATCAGAAAGCATAGGTAATAATCATCACTGTCAAGCCCTGGCTGGTGTGGCTCAGTGGTTGAGTGCTGGTCTGCAAATCAAAGGGTGGCAGGTTTCATTCCCAGCCTAGGGCACACGCTTAGGTTGAAGTCTAGGTCCCCAGTAGGGGGTGCACAAGAGGCAATCACATATTGATGTTTTTCCCTCTCTTTCTCCCTTCTTTCCCTTCAAAAAATAAATAAAATCTTTAAAAATTAATCATCATCATCACAAATATCTGTTGATCATCGGTGGAATATATGAAAATAGGCATATAACCAAATAACATTTGCTATAAAATACTGTAGTTGTTTACATTGTTTAGTATTTTTATTTCTAAGAGAGTCTGTAGCTATAATTTTTAAATAAGATTATGTATGATGATTATACATTAAACTAATATCTCCCTCGCATAGATTTTGAATGACTGACTCAAAAATAAAATAAAGGAGACATTATACCTTCGATGCTGTGTGACACTGTTGTTAAATAATGGCATTATATCTCAGCTGTATTCCAAGGGTTTTGTAATCCTATTGGCTTTTCTTATGAATACCAACCTTAAAATGACAATAATTAGATTAGGGAGACAATTTATAGTTTTTCATTTTTACAAACCTAGAATTGTTTCTAATTAAATATGTACATTTTATGCACTGGCTGGTGTGGCTCAGTGGACTGAGTGCTGGACTGTGAATGAAAGGGTCACCGGTTTGATTCCCAGTCAGGGCACATGCGTGGGTTGCAGGCCAGGTCCCCAGTACAGAGTACACGAGAGGCAACCATACGTTGATATTTCTCTTTCTTTCTCCCTCCTTTCCCCTCTGCCTAAAAATAAAAAAATAATTAATTAAATATATATTTAATGTATATAAAATTATACTAATTTGTATAAAATTATATTTTAATAAACATTTTAATTAAGAGTTTATTACTTGACTAAGATTAAAGTTATTTTATTTTAACCATGAACATGACTGGAAATGGAATATCCTTATTCAAAGCAGCCTCTCCATAATGTTCCACTGAGCAATGGCCAGTTCTGTGTATTACTAGATGGGCAATGAAATGTTGACCTGTGTGTGAGTGGTTCTACCTACATGAAGGGTTCTTGCTGTCAGCAAGTTCACAACTCAACCTCAAAGAATAAATGGCTGAGGTAACATTAGATTTTCACATTAAGAATAGGCTCATATAACTAGTTTTCAAAATATAAATACACATTTTAAATAAACATGCATTTGTCACATATAAAAGGAAATGAAATTCTTATCACCTGCATACCCTGAGCATCAAACACAAGTACTTAATGAACGATTCTTAGACTGATGAATTTACTATTAATGGATAGATTGAAGGATGGGTGATGGATAGTTGAATGGATAATAGGATTTTTCTGAGGACTAACTTTATTAAGGAGTGGACACAAACTGGACGCTGAGTTAACATCTGTCATGGCTTAATTCCCAGAATGGCTCTCTTCTTATATTGATGCTTCACCGTTAATGCCAACTGACCTCTGTAGGAAACCAGTGACTACGTTACCAATATTTATTACTAAAAAATATTTAATTCTTCCTTGGCATAATGTAAATATTCATATATTTTCTTTCTTTTTCTGATTAGTTTCTCGCTGTTGAAGTCATGCTTTAGTAGTTCTTCCCATCACTCTTATTTTTTCTTGCTGTACTATACAGCTGCCTTTTCAAGTTTAGTGCTAAAGTTCTCTGTGCTCAGTTGCTTTAACACTTTCCTGCAATTGCTGGCCTTCCTCTGAGGGGACACAGTTATTTGTTTTCTATGCTCTCTGCTAGGGTACTTTTTGTCTCTGTTTTTTGTACATTTGAAATTGATGAACTGGACACAGTTATTTGTTTTCTATGCTCTCTGCTAGGGTACTTTTTGTCTATGTTTTTTGTACATTTGAAATTGATGAAATTGATGTACATTTGAAATTGATTAAAGCAAATCTGCGATTTGGATGGAAATTTGGATATTTTTCAGGGAAGACCTCTACCCAACACAACCAAAGAGCATCTTTCTTTGACTATTTTAATGCTCACATGAAAGCAAATGTTTGCCATCTCCACAATTTTACACTTAGAGTACTTCTCCTAGTGAAAGTGATTCAGGATTACAAGGATTACAAGTGAGTCCCTGTAAGAACTGTTTCCAGCACTAACCTTTAATTGTTGCAGTTTTATTAACAATATTTAATTACACTGAATATGAGTCTTGTTTCTTCAGGAGAACTTAAACAGAAGTCCTGTTGCTTCGTTAAGAAATGAGGTGAAATTACATGTGTGGCCCAATTTTATCTGTGTTTGGTGAGGTGCATGAACATGTACCATGTGATGCTTTTCTTATTGCTTCATTTTTCTATTGTAATCAAATAAAAATAATATTCATCTCATTAAAAACTATCAGTTCTCTGAAATGATATTCTAATCACATACATCTGAAATTAATAAAAACACAATATTTATTTTTAAACTGATGACAGTGTAAATTTCACTTAGCAATAACAAAATTTATAGATGAATTTCTATGTATTAGTTACTGTCCTAATCAGTTCATGATTTTTGCATTATTTAATCCAAGTATCTTACCCATAAGACTAAAAATCTTCACCACTGCCATCATACAGATAAGAAAACTACTTTCCCAGGGTCACATAGCTATTAAAGTTGGTGCAAAGATAAGAACTTCAGAAGTCAACAGTCTTAACTCTGTATTAAACAGAAGTTCTTTTGCTTAGAGAACTCATTTTTAAAATTAAATATTATATTTGCATGGCTAACTTTGATGGAGAATCTAGTTCTTGAAGATCAATCAGAAATCTGAAAAAGATTTGGATTGCAGAGCTTGAATGACAGCCTAGTTGTTAATTAGCAGGCAGATAACTTGAAGGACACGGTAAGTCTGTTAAAAAATCTACCACACTTTGTGAACAGAGTCGTCAGCTTGCCAGGAATGCAGTGCATTTATTATGCTGCTGCTAAGAGTGAGGAGAGCATATTAATTATTCAGGGTATGGAGAAACATTAATTTTTTTACAATGCAAAAGAGATTATTCATGGAATAAAAGTGATCAGAATGTACTAATATATTTCTCCATTTAAAGTGAATGTATATCTTCCTCCTATTGAGATATAACAGAAGCATTAGAATAAAGCTAACAGTTAACTAATCTAGTTTTTTTCCTAATGTGCGAGTGTGTTTAAAATAGAAATCTTGATGATGTATATCAAGTGATCATGGGGAAGGAAGAGGATGGGGGATGGGTGGAGGCGGGGAAAGGGAGAAAAGGCAGGAACAACTGTAAAAGCATCAACAATAAAAATAAAGTTTTTAAAAAGGAGTCCGTAAATCACATTTAGGTAAATCATTGACTAATGTATCCCAGTTCTTCATCCAAGAATACCTGAAATCCATTAATTTGTTACTCAGAAGTATAATGTTTATTATGTTCACATATAAATGTATATTTCAACTAAAACTCTTTTTGAGATTGGGCCTGATTTTATTCTTATTTTGGCCTTATGGCAAGGTTTCTGGCTTTCTGGTTTTTTTTTTTTTTCTTTTGCTTGTGTTCTGCACACTTGAAAAGCAGGAATAAATTAAAGAATATTTGTTAAATTTTATGCCTCCTTATCAGTTGCACTTCAGGTGCTATAAGTAGAAGAGAGAAGAAACATCCACAGGAATAAAATCAGTGAATTCTTTCACTTACTACTCCTTGCTACAGTGTAATTGACTATATCTAAAAGGCAAACATTGTGCAAATAACACCCTTTATTCAGGATTGCCAGCTAAATGGTCAATTTTCACTTTCTACATACAGCATAATATTAACTCATTCCTGATCTAATTTTTTAGGATAAAATAACAATAACAAAATGATCACTGCTATTGTTCATCGAAGATTTAGTCTAAGTATTATTGGAAGACATTTTCACGAATGATTCTATTCCAAAGGCCCAACAGAAACTGTGCAATAAATAATAAATCAATAAATGTTTAATCAGCACCTTCTGTGGGCAAGCAATGTTTTAGTTGACAGATCAATAGCAAAGACCAGATTGGATAGAAAAATCCATGTGCTCTTGAAATTCACATTTTGGCATAGAAAATGGACAGTGACAAACTAAATGAATTAACCGCATGCTGCATCAGAAGGTGAAAAGGGCTGTAGAGAAACAAAGCTGGTGATGGGTTTCAGGGAGTCATCGGGACAAAGATTCTGTCCTTCACAAAACCCTACTCAGGCTCCCCTGCACTCTTCTCAACTGGGCCCTGACTTCTGGCTTTCTGTGTTCATCTCTGCATTGTCCAGTTTTAGCAAGAATCATGTTGAGTCAGTTTAGCCAAAATGTTTGGTATCTAATCTGGTTCCTCAACCTCCTCCATTCTGCAGGTGATGTCTGATCGCTCTGGTTTGGCCTCAGCAAGAAGCCTGTCGGGGAGGTTTAGCCAGAATACCCTCTTTACTTCTGATATATCATCTTAGTAATTTTTCATCCTGCTCCTTGGCTACAAGTTTCCATTTTTTCCTGCCATATATGGAATTGAGACCAATCTTTCTTCCAACTCATTCCCTTTTAGGGGGAATGGTGGAACTTTTCTATACCTTATGGAAACACAAAATAAATATTACCCTCTTAATTACATATATGCATTAGGTATATTTTCTTAATATGATTTTCAACCTTTATTTATGATGTCTCTTGTGAATAGATATCCTTTAAATCTTTTTATGCCATCAGTACTCTGGTACCGTTGGCTGAAGTTGTTTTATTTCTTTTTCTTAAGAACCCCTTCACAACCCTGAGTCATCAACTACTCTATTATTGCTTCAAAACATAAAGTATTTATTCTTTGTGTTATATTAGAAATACATATAAGGTGTATTGGGGATCATTAGTTGAAAATGTAATGAGTGTAGAAAAATGCTACCAAATGCCCCAAAAAGCTAAATAACAAGTAACAATCACAGAGACTTAATAGACTCTGGGAATGGAAGCCCCTCACTCGGGCTCTATTTTTAAGAACATAGAATGCACTAGAAGATAAAATAGAGTTTTACATCAAATTTTTCAATTTGTTGTCAGAAAGGTGTAATTTTTGAGGTTAGAAGATAGAAAATATTTTAACATTTATCATAATGCATTTTAAAATGTTGTTACTTATGGTATGTGGACCTATATTTATTTTCTTCCCCCAGGCCTCATGATTATTTAAAACAAAGCCCATTGCCCAGTTGGCAAGAAAAGAAATATAGTATGACATGAAAAATATAAAGTTACATTAAAAATAGCCAATATAGAGTCAAGAGCATAAAGCAGCTACTAACTATACAGGTAAATATTAAGCAATGGAGCCATACGTAACTTGAGGTGGCATTATATAAGCTACTGTCACTTAACACTAAAATATTTCGGATTATTGTATTAAACATCTAATGAAATAATTTTTTAAGAATTTATTTATTTATTTTTCAGAGAGAGAAGGGAAGGACAAAGAGAGGGAAAGAAATGTCAATGTGTGGTTGCCCCTCGCACACCTCCAGTTGGGGATGTGGCCTGCAACTCAGGCTAGTACCCGGCTGGGAATGGAACCATCGCCACTTCAGTTCACTGGCCCATGCTCAATCTACTAAGCTATACCAGCCAAGCTAATGAAATAATTTTGAATTATTTCTATGAAGTAATTACAAGGATCTTCCAGTTGTGGGTGTTTGTGTGAGGAAACTGACCTAGGTTCAAAAATGAATAAGAATTACTAAACCTCAAATTGAAGGTTATAGGAGATAAAGCTGCCATAAATCACATTTCATATCATTCTTGAAAGAATTCTAACACTAAAATATTCATATTTGATTAGTATTGAATGAATATATTTAATTTGTGTAAAAATATTGTAAATCCCTGTTTCATAATTATTCATATTAAATTAAACTTTGTAATGTGGTATTAAAGCACAAAACATTATTGCTTTTTGTACATATCTATACAATATCAGTCTGTGTGTGTGTGTGGGGCAGAGAGAGCAAGAGAGAGTGAGAGAGAGAAAAAGAGAAAGAGATAAGCCTGAGAAACAAAGGCAAAAGAAAACTATAGATAAGAATTTGAGCCTCTCTGCAAAACAACTTTATTCTAAGAAAGTATGATTCTGTGATTCTCACTTTGCTATTGGTGGTATTTTCTTCTTCTTCAAATTTTAAGACCCATCTGATTGGGCTAAAACTAATTTGGCAATAACAATCAGAACAGAAGAGTATCATATATTATCTAATTAGTAAATATTTTATTTTGGTCTTTGATAGAGTCAACCATGGCCAGATTGTTGTAATTCTCTGGATTTCAGATATTTGACCATTTCCCAGAATGATAACCCACTGCTACATGGGATCACATCTTTATGTCTACTGGATATTTATGTAAGTTTTATATCTACCATACTACTCAGAGATCAAGGCTTATCAAGAGATCAAGGTTAACTTTAAATGCTTTTTCCCCTGTAAGTTGCTCAAAATTGTCTGTACTGATAAGAGAAATAGAAAAATGAAATACAATAAGAAATATTATTATATGTGACTTTTTTCATACAGATATAACCCAAATTGAAAATGTACTCAAACAAAAAATGTGAATCATAAATACCAACACTAGATAAGATGAAATACTTAATGTTCAGCATAATTACTAAACTTGCTAAAATTCTTTACTTACTCATTCTTTAAATACTCTGTACCTGAAAATGTACAAAGAAATATTCAATTCACCCAAATAAACACAAGTAAATAAATTAAAATCCCTTTTGGATCCCTTTGAGCTTCATTACCTGCATGAGTAGAGAGTTAGGCTAGATTTTGAGTGGGCTGGGGAAACTTTACCACTGGGTAGACAAGCTGGTGCCTCATGCATTTGATTCCACTCTGAATTAATTTTATATAGAAACTTAAAGGAAAAAATACCATACCAGGTCATAAAATGCATTACATACACACACACACACACACACACACACACACACACACACACACTCTCACACACACACACACACACACGCACTTCTTAATTTCTTTCAGGAAAATCATTTGTATTTGTCTTTAAATGAGCTACATAAATTATGTAAATTGGAAAACACTTTTAAAATGAAACCAGAGAAAACCATCTACAAAGAGCTTTAGTGTCAGAGATTTGCCTGAAAAAGTGAGATGATGGAAATGAAGTGGCAATACAAGATGATTCCAGAAGAGAGTGAAAGGAAAACTAACAATCGAAGGCAGGCTTCAGAGCTAACAAGAGTAGAATTGCAGAGTGATTGCATGATTCCAAAGCTCTTGAGAGGCACTGTGCCTTCATATTTTAATATTATTAATAAAAATGTCAGTTATAGTTATACAATGATCAAATGACCTTAAAAATATATAAATGCAAATGTTTTTTAACTCTAGAATATGTTTGGTTATAAGCAGTTCAACTAATGACAGGTTTTTAAATACCTAGGGATTAATTTTAATTCACAATAATTTGAGAAGTTCTTCTAAAACTAAATTGCTTCTTATTATTTTGAACTTTTTCAATAACAAGAGATTCGCTGTAAAATATTTTTAAACCATTTCTAGAACAAACAACAGCCCGAATGCTTTTGACTCTGGCCTACCACTTCACTAAGGTACATTTCAATTACCAAATAACAACACTTCATCATCTAGGGGGGTGGATGCGTACAAAATGACTGATTTACTTGAAGTGTACTTATAGCTATACGGTAAAAAATACTTAAAAAATCTGTATTTCAGAAAACCAAGAAATATTTCCCAATCATTTTGGGAAATCTTCATGTCTTCTTATAGGTCATTGTTTATATCTCATTAAATGAACAAGAATTTATGAGAGATATGTTATTATCTCATGAGCAATTAATTAAAATTAAAAGTACATAAATTTTGTATTGAGATAATGATAAATAGAGAGGGAGAGAGTTACCAATTTGTTGTTTCACTTATTTATGTATTTCTCCATTGATTCTTGTCTGTGCTCCAACCAGGAATTGAACCCACAGCATTGGCATATCAGGATGATGCTCTAAGCTACTTATCTGGGGACAAAAATATACAGAATTTTAACAACAGTAAAAATATTCATGCAAAACTCATCAAATTCAAGCAAAACTTTTACTTTGGTAAAACATATTGCTATTGCCATATGTTAGCAAATTATCAAGAATAAAAAATAGCTAACTGGTCAATTCAGTAAGTTCAACAATTAAATGTAAACTCAAAGAAAAATACAAGAAAATTAACATTAATAAAAAACAAAATTAAAGATAAACCTCAGAATGAAAATTTGTCTTTCTAACAAAACTCACAAGGATAATTAACTTTCTAGAAAGAGTAATAAGGGAAAAGAGGAAGAAGTCATATATTATAGTATACATCCAAAAAGAGAAATAAAACAAAACCACAGAGATAGTAAGATAGAAAAATATATAAAAACATATTACGATCAAGTTGGTGATAATTTAAAAAATGTACCAAGTCTAGGAGACTACTGAAACAAAAGTGAAGGGAATAACCAAAAACCATTTATGCATAACCCATGGGCAGCGATGACAATATGGAGATTGACCTGAGAAATGGACAGGGTGCAGCTGGGTGGAGCTGGGTTAAAGGAGAAAAGGCGGGAACAACTATAATTGCATTTAAAAATTTGAAAATTTGATTTGATCTTTAACTCACAAATTTCAGCAAACCAAAAATAAAACCAGGTTCATTTCCTCTTACCACTGTTTCCAACAATTAAAAAAACAGATCATTCTTATACAAGTCAATCCATAAAATTGAATATTAGAACAAAATTCCTACCCTCAATTTATGTGCTGTATTCATAATTATATTGTATGAATACATAATACATAATTCTTGATAATAAAACTACATCAAATTTCTCCAAAAAAAGAAAAAGAAAATCATACACTAATGTCATATATGCATTCAGTTCCAAAACTCCAAATAAACTGTTAACAGAATCAATTAAAAAAAAAAAAAACAGAGGGAAAAAAAACAATAAACACTGAAAAGAAGTTGAAACAGCCTAACAGTTCCTTGTATTAGAGAGTTGGATGTATAATGCCATTAATTTCTTAATAGCAGTTGAGTGAATGAATTACTTTCATATACATTGGTGCAAATAAATTTAAAAACAATAAATTATTAGATCCAGGTAAAAAATGTGACATACAATATTATTCCAAATAGTAATTTTTGAAAAGAAAGCATGCCTATATGCTTGTACGGATGCCTGAAATTCAGTAAAAAGAAAACAACAATTTTTATGACAAAATGTATACCAAATTTAGTCTATTTTTTAACTCTGTTCAGGGAGGAAGGTGGAAGTGATGAGTGAGTATCTTATCTGTATCTCCAACATTTCATTATACTTTATATGTTTAAAGCTCAAATAGCCATGTTATCATCCATTTAAATCTGGTGATTTATATAATATGGGCTGTTAAATTAAATTCTGATTATGTGAATTTGCCATTAATAAAATTGAGATATTATAAAAATAATGACCGACTTTTGTAAAAGTGACTAACCTCTTTTAAAATGCCAACTACTTTACAAATGAACATGTAGCAATAAAAGAATTTATAACTCTCAAAAATTTAGACACTACAGTTTTCAAAAAGTGGTACAAAAGAAACCTTAATGAAAAAATTTTAAGAGCTTCCTGGATTAATATTATACAGTAGCATAACTGATAATTATAAAACTGCCATTTATTTGTTTTTCAATACCCACTTTATAGAAAGAGTGGGTATTGGTTTCTTTCCACCCATGGAACATGGTGGAAAGAAACCATAGAACATGGGTATTTTTAAAAACCTTCAACATTTGAATTTGGTCTTTAATCTAACTTTATGAGTGTAATGAACTAAAATGTGTCCCCCAAATTGTACATATTGAAACTTTAGCCCTCTGTTGTGTCTGTATTTGGAGATAAGACATTTATAGAAATAAATAAGGTTAAATGAGGTCATAAGGATTAGGCTCTAATCCAACCTTGTCCTTACAAAACGAGGCAGCAACACCAGATCTCCCTGCCTCCCCCACCCCTCTCTCTGCTGCACACCAGAAAGCCCGTGTTCAGGCAAAGGCACCGTGAGGAGATGACTACCCACACTCAAGCTGGAAGTCAGGCATCACCAAAGCCAGTTCTGCTGCGACCTTAATTGGACTTCCAGCCTCCGGAGCTGGGCAAAAACACAATGTCTATTGTTTAAGCCACCCAGTCTGTGGTATTTTGTTGCGCTAGTCCTAACAAACTAATGCAACCGGGCTGCCAAAGTCACTCTACTCCACTAATCTAATGAGGATATGTTAAATGAGTCGTTTACAGAAAGTTTAGACTTAAACACACATTTTAGAATTCCAAGAAACTGACCTTTATTCTAAATTAGTTATTAAACAGAATCCTTTTAGAAGAGTAAAATATGTGTGTATATTTTTTCAAGTAAAAGGTATACAGTAATTTCTTACTAAACCATAATACTGGTTTTAATTGGACACATGGTTTATCTGTAATTCTGCTGTGAGTCCAATTTGGTTCTGCTCTTTTATATTAGCTTAGCCTTCCGAAAGTTTAGAACTATCTCTTAATTCAAAGTACTTTATAATTTAGAGTGTTTGGGCAATTACGATTGTGTATTGAAATTTTAAATGTGTATCACATTCCCTTATATCTCAGACACCATTCATTTATTTCCATTTGGTTGCTAGCAATTGCAGGTGTGTGGAAACAAAATCCCATGCTATTATTTCAACTTGTGACTGCACTTCCCTGCGTATACTAAAATCTGCGGCCCAGTTCTCACTCCACCGTTTCTTTATTTTATCACGTATGCCACTGGCAGTTTCTTATTATAGAAAATAATTTTAATAAAGTGTGTTGATCAAAAATAGCTATAAATGTTTACAGTATTTGGGAGAAAACATGTTCTTCGCCCACACAGTTTACAGAAGCAGAGAGTAGAGAGTGATTGTCAGGGGCTGGATGCAGGTAGAAATTTTTTTAAAAATATTTTATTCATTTATTTTAGAGAGAAGGGAAGGGAAGGAGAAAGAGAAGGAGAGAAACATCATTTTGTGGTTGCCAAAGCACACCACCTACTGTGGACCTGGCTCACAAACCAAGTATGTGCCCTGAGAATCAAACCAGTGACCCTTTGATTCGCAGGCCAGTGCTTGATTGAGAAATATTAGTCAAAATGTACAAAATTTCATTTTTGCAAGAGGGCTAAGTCTTATAGATATACTATACAGAATAGAGCCTATACTTAATAATAGTGTATTGCATACTTAAATATGTGCTAAGAGGGTCTGTCTTATATTAAGTGTAATGTTATAAAAATAATAAATAAAGATAGTAGGAGGAAACTTTTTTAGGTGATAAAGCATAGATTATGGTGATGATTTCATAAATGCTTTTTCTAAATGTATCAAGTTGTATACATAAGTGGCATTACATAGCATCTGCCTTTCTGTGTCTAGTATATTTCACTGAGCCTAACATCCTCTGGATTCATTTATGTTGTTGCAAGTGACAGAATTTCCTTCTTTTTATGGCTGAATAATGTTCCATTGTTTGTATGTATCATATTTCTTGCATATTCAGAAAAGAGGCTAAATAGTAGATAAAAATATGCAAAGTCATGAACCCACAGGGTCACATGCATAAAAGGAGTAGTACACGTGAACAGATTTAAGAGTGGCTCTTGAATTTGAAAGAAGGCTCAACAATCACAATGGGACACAAACATTAAAATTATACTGAGATACCATTTCTTATCTCATAACGACAAAGTTTAAAAGCCTAATGATACACTTCATTGCAAGATTTGTATTAGCAGGCTTCTTCATGCACAGCTAGTGGGCTTGTAACTTTTGTAACTCCCACATATAGAATGTGACAACATTAAAAAAAAAAAAAAACAACTACATTTACATCTAAAAACCTAACATTTCCATTTAAAGAAATTTACTGTGAAGTTACACTTTTAATAATACAAATAAATGCAAAGTTATCCGTCGTGGCATTATTTACAATAATAAAATATGAGAAGCAGCCTATGGAGTTTCCCCTGAAGACTAGCTAAAGACTATAGTATAAGTAGCAATAAGTATCACAAAGCTGTAAATAGAATGGAAAAATTGTATGATATGGAGTAATTTTCCAGATAAAGTGTATCTTAGAAAAAAGGAATGTGCAGACTGATGATTGAAAAATAGACAGATAGATTTATGTATCTATTATATATGTATATAAATGCCAACATTTGTGAGAAAATGAAAATGAGACATGTAATTATGTATGAGATTTTTTTTTTAAAAAGAAGAAATTCATACTATAAACACAAAACTAATTAAGCCATTTATAGCAATGGGCAAGTAGGGACAGAAAATTGAGTAAGACTTTAATATTTAACCTCTGTTAATTATCCTCAAAGTCAAGCAATACAATTAAAATTAAATCATATCAACTAGAAGAGAAAAAACTAAAATTAAATGCAAATATAAAAATACATATACATCAAATTCATTAAATGCTGAGAATGCATACACACTCCAACACAATAATTTCAATTAAATTTGAACACTTTACTTTGATTGTAAATCTTTTGTAAAATATAGTTTTAAAGACAAAAAAGAAAATGAATGGTGAACTTGGGAGGTTTGCTAGTAGTAGTACTGGTAAAGAAATGTAATATTATTTGCACACATTGTACAAGAAAATACAACACCTTGATATTGTTGAGAACTCAGATGCCCTGTATGAGAAAAGGAAGCTCTAAATACCAATATGGGTAAAGTGAGAACACTCATTTTATTTAATTTTTTAAATTTATTGATTTCAGAGAGAGAGAGAGCGAGAGTGAGTGGGGGGGAGAGAGAGAGAGAGAGAAAGAGAGAGAGATTTGTTTTTCCACTTATTTATGCCTTCAGGAGTTGATTTTGTATGTGCCCTGACCAGGAATTGAACCTGTAATCTTGGTATATCAGGTTGATGCTCTAACCACTGAGGTACTGGCTGGACCAGGGCCAAGAACACTGTTTTGATGGTGGGAAAGTTGGAATGGAAAGCAGTATGAACTTGCAGAGAGAGAAACAGACATGTAGACGACACAGGCCACAAACCAGGCCTAAAACTCATGCCACCACTCCAACAGTAAGCATGACTAGACTTCAGACTGTTGTGTAAAATATTTGCAAACTTTCTGGTAAATAAATGATTTTAAGTTTGGAGAATAAAAAATACAAACTAAGCCTTTAACAATTTGTGTGTGTGTATGTGTCAGAAATCAAGCATATGATCAAAACCAAATGGGCATTATCAAAAATCCTACTAGAATTATCTAAATTATGCCTGGAGCTTCCGTGAGCTGGCTGCTGCTCCCTTCCTAAGTCAGCCTCAGGATCTTCCCAGCAGCCCTTCATTCTGCCCCGAGTGCCCTTTCTTGTGTAACCCACTGCCTCACTCCCAGGCCTGGTTCCGTGCCCCTTCTCAGTGAGGCTCATTCTAATCACCCTATTCAAAATGTTCTTCATCCCAGCACTTGTGATCCTCCTCTGCAAATTCTATTTTTTCCATCATACTTACAGTTTTCTAAATATTTTGGCAATTAATTAGTTATCTTGATTTGTCTCCCCCACCCACACACACAGGAAGAAATGCCACTTAAGGCAGGTATTTTATGCTTGTTTTAGTCACTGTTACTCATTATTTATCACTCCTAGTCTAATGCCTAGGACCTGGCCTAAAGTATACTCTCAATTAACATATATTTTAAATAAGTTTGTTAATTCTTACACGTGCTTTTTTCCTACTATATAGAGCCACTTTAAGTATGGTCATCTACTTTATAAAGTAGGAAAAATGATTTTCAGAAAGCAAATCACTTGTGTTCCATTTGATATTCTTACAGTTATTTTTGGTATAATTCTTTCTTTTGCAACTTATTTTTAATAAGCAATCAAATCTTGCCAATCCCTCCTTCCAAATGGCTTTAAATGTGTCATTTTATTCACTTGCTAACTTCCACCTCCTTCGGTCTGGAGCTCATCGTCTCACACCTGGATTACTGAAATAGCTTCTCTTCTGGCAACCAAACACAAATCATTTTCTGCCTCATTCCTTCCTAAATGAGTATTTGATTTCTCTAAATAACAGCTTTGAAATTGTGACTTCCAAACTCAAAAGTTATCAATGAGTCTCTAGCCACTAATGAGATAATATCTTCAGTTTAGCTTTCAAAGCACCAAAGACTGTTTCTATTTATATTTTCCTTATGCCTTTGACTCATTCCACACATTGTACTCTGAATGAGTAGAAGCTTTTTATTTCATTTTATTATTTTATCTCACTTCATTTTACTAAGGTTTGCTTCCAAATGGACAAAGGAAAAACTAAAAGATACTCTAAGGGTAGTCTGCAATTATCTCAACGATTTAAACTTACTTTTACAGAGTAGCAAGAATATGGAACTCAAACTTCTAAAACCACTTCATTGGGGAATATAATTCCCAAATTATTGGGAATTAGAAAGAGCATATTAAGGAGAGAGAAAAGCCGTGCAAAAATTCAGCATTAAGTAGCTTTTCTCTTATCTCATGATACTATTTGTGGATATGTATTAAATAGTCCCAGGGCCATCCATCTTAGGAAGAAAGATGGGAGCACTTATTTATAGGCATTCCTTTCAAGTGGGTCAAAAGTTCACCTTCATGAATAATTCACTCCCTTGTACTTCTGCATTGCACTGTCTGAGGAAGGTACTGTCATATTGCATGAATGTGAAGCTGATTGTGACCCATGTAAAATTGGATGTTGCAGATGGATGCAAAAAACAGACAGGTGAATCTGAGCAAATCACAGCAGTGCCAAAATGATGTCAGATATAATATACACCTGCACTATTCATGTTCTGCCCTCCGTGAAATCCAATCTATATCTAAGGCACATTAAAATTGGCACTTTCAATGTCTTGAAAGACTTAATGAAAGATGTTTAGTGAAATAAATTACAGTCTTTGCTGCAGTAGCTTAAAATGAGTATGTAATTGATATCTACTTCCCTCCTTTGTTACCCATTGCATATTTTTCTCATATTTGGGTGACATTCTGGCTGGCTGTATTGCTTGTCTTTTGGTATAACCTAGAACTTAGTCCCAGAGTGTTCTGAGGATATAATCGCTTTTTTCTTTTGAGGATGAAGTTACTGTAATTTCACATTTTCTATTACTGATGATCATAGAAGCATCCAAAAAATCATTCCATTGGTTTCAGATTGCACTTATTCTGTAAAAAAGATTCTAGATCTTTCTGGCATCTGTCTTTCAGTAGTGTATCTCCTTCTCTCTCTCTCTCTCTCTCATTAGGAGTGTTAGCCCTTTTGGGGCTCCTGATACTGTTCTTTTTTTTTTTTAATAGCTACTGGAGTGATTGAGAGACTAAGTTATCAGATAACAAACACAGAAACAGTGAATTAAGACAGAATATACGAGTACTTTAAATATTAAGAAAAGGGAAGCTGGTGAATAAACCAGCAGAGTGGATAGAAGAATGAAGACAAGAGAGAATTTAAGGCATGTTTCAGTTGGGAAATGACATCAAAGGCAGAGTGGACACAACAGCCAATGAAGCAGCTGCAAGCCTCAGGTGGGTGTCTTGCCCAGTTTACAGGGGCGGAGGGGCGGGGACTAAGCTGCCTGCCTGCTGCCACTTTGTGGGCTGCTCTCCTCCTGCTGCCTCTTTACAGAGGCCCCAGGAGAGTGAACAGGAAGCAGTGGGGTAGTGAGAATCTTAATCTTTTTTACAACGGCTGCACGTAACATTTCATAGAAGGTTAGGATAAGTTTTGGTATTTGGTGGGATGGGGTCTTTACCCCTTTTCCTTGAGTAGCTCTCAAGCCTGATTATCTGTGCATTTGTGTGCACCACTACTGGTAGAAGGATAATGACCATGAGCCCTGGGCCCATTCACCTCCTAGAGCAATGCATTTTCCCACACTCCCAAAACAGGCTCAGTCCCAGTCTCCCACTCCCCCATGTGGCTTCCTGCGCTGGGTGAACTTGGCTGGGTGCCACAGGCCCATCACTGGGGGCTGAGGAGGCTCCAAAGCACAGGTGCAGGATCATGGGGTAAAAGGAGAGCTAGTGAGTGCAGGCACTCTGAATGGAAGAGCAGGAAACCTAAGAGGGATAGGGGAAGGGCAGCAGGAAACAAATAAACAAACAACAACAGCAGCAACAACAAAGCAGCCGTCATCAGCTCCATCATCAGCTCCACCTTCCTGCCTGGGTGCTTCCAACATCCAGGGGATGCAGGGTCAGAATTCCTTTATGTGATTAAAAAGAGGAAGGAACAGAGAGGTTGTCTCTAAACAAAAAAGGGGAGGCCACAGAGTAACACAAGGGGATTCCCTTTAAAATGGAAGAAAAAAAATGTGTCAAGTGTATTACTGATTGGATTTCACAGTTGATAAAAATGTCTAATGAACCAAATTAAAATGAGTTTGTTCTGTCTCTATGAACTAGGTGGATGAGATTGTAAAAAGGAAAAAGAAAGATGAGTTGAGAATTGGGTGAAGGGAGTAGGAAGAAAATAAGCTCAGTTTTGGACACTGCATAAGTTTTCCATGGCTGCACAGCAAATTACCGTAAATTGTGTGATTTTAATTGTCCCTGCTTTTTCTCACTTTTCCAACCTTCGCCCAGCCTCACCCTCTCTCCCTCCCTCAGAGATTCTTCATATCGTCCATGTCCAGGTGTCACGCATACACGTCCTTTGGTTAATCCCTTCACTGTCGTTCATCCAGTCGCCCCAACCACCCCAGCAGTTGTCATTTTCCCCTCTATCTACACTTCTGTTTCTGTTTTGTTAGTTTGGTGTGCTCGTGGATTCCCACATAGGTGGGATCGTGTGGCATTTGTCTTTCCCTGCCTGGCTTATTTTACTTAGCATAATATTGTCCAGGCCCGTGTCTTTCACAGTGCCTCTATGTCCCAACCGGTACATCTATATAGTGCATGGCTATTTACTTTAGACTTTTATGTAAGCCCTAGCGATATCTTCCCATTAAGCCAATCACTACAGCAAGATATGATTAATTCACTGTAGCATTGACTTTTAGGATCAGAGAAAAAGCTTCCTTGTGGAAGTGGGGGCAGGGGGAGACCATTGAGGGATTATAGGGTTCATATGCCAGAATTAACATATTCATTCATATTAATTATTATAATTTTATGTTTTATATGGCCTATTATATTCTGTAGATTTCATGTATATCTTATATCTTATAGATTAATGGCAAGCCAAGCCAACTACATACTTTTGAGATCTCTAAAAATCATTTAGTGATGACCATTAAATTCATCTTGAATCAGTGAAAAAAATAAAATGAGACAAATTTATTATCTCATAGTTCTGAAGGTCAAAAGGCCTGGTTGATTGGAGAGTGCTTTTTTTTTTTTTGCTACACATTTGACAAAGTCATGAAGATGTCAGTTGGCTAGTCCCTTATTGGGAAGTGTTGGGAAGAATCTGTTTCCAACTCATTCATGTCGAAGGCCCAATTCTGGCCCTTGTGTTTGAATGACTGAAGTCCTCATTTCCTCAGGGGCTGTCAGCTAGGGGTCAGTCAGGGCCCCTAGAGGCTGCCTGTGTTCCTTTTCATGCTTTTCAAACAGCAATCGCTGTAGCAATGGTGGGTCGGATTTCTCTCACTCCTCTAACATCTCAACAACTCCTGCTGCTACATTTCTCTTGCTTTTGTCTTCCTCTTTTGTTTCCTCTTCATAGGACTTGAAACCAAATGCAGGTTCAGCTTCCTGCTGCACCAAAAACCAACCTTGTGAGACAGGTGCTGGTGAGAAGTAAAGAGGTTTATTCATGTGCCCACCACCTGAGAAGATGGGAGACTCCTGCCCCAAAGCCCATCTTAATACCTCAGTTCAGGCAAGAGTTTATCAGGAGAGAGAGAAAAAGCAGAACAAAGGAATCGGGGGGAGGGGGCTGTAGACATGCAGGCAGTGTTCTTGCTGCTCACAATGTGGATCTTTAATGTCAGTCAAAGACTGGTTGGTGTTCAAGCTGCCCCAGGCCCAGGCAGGCCCCAGGGCAGCTGGTTTCTGCAGTGCGCTCAAAAAAGGGTGTTATCGATTTACAGCAGGCATGACTAGCCTAGCCTTGGTTTTAAGGCATATATCCTGTTTTCTGACCCAGGGGAAAATATTGTTCATTATGTGTTAGTTAACCAGAAGGTTATTTAGCTGGTTAGCATAAAATTTTGTGTGGGATGTGCAGGATATATAAGTTATGCAGGATGTCTTCCCATTGGCTTTCAAATGGATATTTATGGTCACCATTCCTGAGCTGGCCATCTGGGCTTCTTGACAGCTGAATTCCTGTTGACAAAGCAGTCAGCGTAAGCCAGGCCTTGAGGCCAGGCTGCCTCCTAGGTTTATAAAAACTCCTAAACTGCAAAATATACTTAAAAAAACTTTTAAAATTCAAGCTTTAGTTTTGAGAGAAAAATCAAATTAAACTAACAAGCTGGGTTTCACATTTACTCAGATTAACATGGGTAGCTTCGTGTAGATTCTTTTATAATCTTACTTTGTTAATATATTCTCCTTTTAGTTCTATTCTATGGCTAGTCAGAGTAATAAAGGTAGTATAGCAAATTCATTCCCCATTACACTATTACCTTGGACCTACCTTGATAATCTAAAATAATCCTCCTATTTTAAGGTCCAGTGCAAACTTTTAGCTCATTTCTTACCTTTCAGGACATTCTGGGAAGGGGAACAACCTCAAAATAAACTTCTTGTGAACATATTAAAGATCAGCCTTTTGGGAAAAGATACTAATCTTATTTACCATCAGAAAGAAAGTTAAGACCCCTTAGTTATAAAATATTACAGCAGCATATTCCTTGGGTGAGTTACTTAACTTAAAAGAAAACAATTTGTGGATTTATCCAAATATGGTTCTGAAATGGCTCATTTGCCTAATCATTGTCTCATTACATATTGCCTAGGACGGACCTCGCCTGTTAAATCTGAAACTAAGCTGGTTCAAACATGGAAGAGGTGGGGCAATTGGGGCACTGCATGTATTATCAGATCTCTTCAATAAAATAATGGATCATGCCCTGGCTGGTGTAGCTCAGTGGATTGAGTGTGCGCCTGTAAACCAAAGTATCACGGTTCGATTCCTAGTCAGGGCACATGCCTGTGTTGCAGGCCAGTTCCCAGGAGGGGACTCACGAGAGGCAACCATACATTGATATTTCTCTCTCTCTCTCCTTCCCTTCCCCTCTAAAGATAAATAAATAAAATCTTTAAAAAAAAATAATGGATCATTTGCTCCTTGTATTTTTATCTGGTTAATAATTTGTAAAAAGATGCTGAGTAAGAGTTATAATAAATTCTACTCTGACTTAACTATTCAACCCCTTTTGTTATGTATTTGCATTATATCATCAAGAAGAGTTTAATATAAAGCCTGGGGGGAAAAAACCCTTAAAGAGCAATCATAGAAAGAGAAGTCTATCGATGACTGCTCAGAGGTAGAATCATGATAATGTGATTGTTAATGTTACAGGTCATCTTGACTAAGCCACTGAGTGACCAGACATTCGATTAAACATTATTCTGGGTATGTCTGTGAGGATGTCATTGATGAGTGACGTGGAGGTCCACGGTGTTATGGATGAGACACGAGACAAATTCACATACCGAGTCCTGTGGAGCAAAGGGGACAGCACAGCTCCTCTCTCAAGAGGAAAAAAGCCTCGACCCCTGCCTTGACAAGCCTTTATTACTTTTATGGGCACTTTACATGATGGTCCTCATTTACTATGCACAGGTTCACTTTAGGTGGTTACCTTTTACAGACAACAAAGGAGAGGGTGCTGCTAATCATGTCACAGAAGAAGGATATTTGCAAATGCAAAGGGAAAAGTGGTTGAACTGGTTATACTTGTCCTTAGAAGGTTTAGCATGGATTTTAGGAAGTTACTTTAAAGATATGCAGTAAATTTTTGCTGCCTCAACTCAGGGCGAGGGAGTTTTAGCAAAAGCAAGTTTCATAATGGTCTAGGCACAATGCAGGCCTGATTCCCCACTGGAGATCCTATCCATGGGTGTGGGTCCTATGCATCTATCTCCGAGTGGGAGCTGGGCCCATGCCATGCAGAATCATCTCCTATAGATGAGACGGATATTTATGTCACTATACTGAGGAAAGCAGGTCGCTTGCCATAGTTTCGCTAGGCCTCCTGCGATCAATTGAAAGCCTGAATGGAACAAAAAGATGGACTCTCCTGTAACTTAACAGGGAATTACTCTTTCCTGATGCCTTTGCAGTGGTACCTCATTTCTTCATTTGTTTCCTGCTTTCAGACTCAAACTGAATCATTGGCTCTTAGTGGGTCTTAACAATGACAGCCTTCAGACTGGAACTATACCTTCTTGTTTTCTGGTTCTCAGATCTTTGGACTTGGACTAGAACTACATCATCAGCATTCCTGGGCCTCCAGCTTGCCAACTGTACATCTGGGGACTTGTCAGCCTCCATTAGCAGGTGAATCTATTTCTTATAATCTCTCTCTTTCTCTCTCTACTTGAAAGCAGATGACTTGAAAGAGAAATAATATACATGAAGATGTAATAAAATATAATGCAAAATTAATACAAAAGTACAATGATACCTAACATTTACTGAAATTATCTTAAGGTTTTTAAATAAGTGCTTAGTAAACATAATATGAAATCAAGAGTGCAAATAAAAATTTTCTGATACTATCACCTTTTATTTTGCTATCACACCATGCTTATGTAAACTTAAATTATATTTTGAATTAGAGCATGAGAAAAGTTGTGATTTCAAAAAGTAGGGAAGTTATCCCGATCTGTGTGGCTCAGTTGGTTTGGTGTCATCCCCCTAAGCAAAATGTCACTGGTTTGATTCCAGGTCAGGGCATACTCCTGGGATGTGCATTCAATCCCCAGTTGGGGTGTGAATGAGGGACAACTGATAAATGTTTCTATCTCACATTGATGATTCTTTCCTTCTTTTTCTCCATCTTTTCACCTCTCCCTAAAATGAAATAATGAATGAATAAATAAATAAACAAATAAATAAATAGATAAATGAATAATTTTTAAAAAGGAAAACTGGGTACAGAGACCAATGCATTTGTTAAGAATTTATGTTATGGAATATCGACTTATTTGAACCACTTAGGTAAAATAATGATAATAACAATAACCAAAGCCAAGAATATGTACTTTTTTTGTAAAGCCAACAGTATATTAAAGAGCTTTAAGAAAAATAACAAAATATTATTTATAGACAGATGCTTCCAAACTACTAATAAAGCCAATTCATCTCAGCAGTGTTCTGTTCAGTTTCAACTGAGGACAATAAATTTTGTTAGGCTCTTTGACTAACTCAAAATGGAATATATACTTGCTCTTCCCTCCAGGAGATCTCAACTTACTGGCAGGAGGGTAGGAAGACAATAATGCAAGAAATCTCTAATGGAATTGTAGTGGCACAAAGAAATTGCAATGGGAGAACAAGGTGATTGAATATAATGCTGAAACGAATGTTTAAATGGGAAGACATATTGATAAGTGATCTCTCTTGTACAGAGTCTTGAAAAGTAAATTGACATTTACCATGCATGGTGACATGGGCAGAGAACAGATGCACAGTCTTCTGAGGAAAGATGAATAATGAGGGAAAAAAGGGGAAATTATAGACTGCAAACCAAGAGTGACTGATTATTGTAGCAGTGTGTTGAGTTTAACAACTGTAGTCTAGGTTTTAAAAAATATGAATAAAAAACCTGATAAGTTGTGTTTGCTAAGTTCTCCAGTACAGATGCCAACCAAGGCTAATTTTAAGGTATCAATGTGGTGTCACTGAAAACAGTTAGAGCAAGGTAGACCCACTGCCTCCCCGTTTTAACTGGCCCCAGCTTACCACTGTGTTTTCAGTTATGTGTGTCTGCATGCATATGTAATAGGAATAGAGAGGAAGTAAACAGAGGAGTGGGAAGATATCATATTCAGGATTGGGATCAGGTACATAAAACACCATTGGAAAAAAATACAAGTCCTTTTCTCTATCATGTAAAATATATTCTGAAGGTAGCAGTCCAGGGTTGGTGCCGTGGTTTGTAGAGGAACCCATGGTTCTGTAACAAGTAATATACTGCTTTTGCCCCACCAACATGAAACCAAAACATGATGCCCAAGTAATAAAAAGCATTGCTCTGGAAAGATGTCTGAAAAGTAGAAAGGACTATGGAGATGGCAGAAATGAGGAGGAGAAAGAAGACCAGAGAGGAAAGAACCAAAAGGAAAGAATGGACTTTCAAACTGTGATGGTGGAAGGAAATTCCACATGATGATATAACAGCAAAAATCGTATTTTTCCAGTTACAATTTATTCAAAGCACTAATGGCATTGCTGGCCTAAGTAAGCTCTTAACATGCAGCTTGATGTCATTGAAGTTGTTTGAAGAAAACAGAAAAAAATAACCAAGTCTAGGTTTCTCCTTAGAAGGCTTATTCTGGCGGCTGAGTGTATAATTCATCATGTATTTTGAAATAATAGCCATTGGAGACACAAACATTGGTGAGGAATCAAACCCAGGAAAAACAATGAGCTCCAAATTAGGGCAACAATATTGTAGCAAAGAAAAGGATAAAGTAAAAATCTAGTCAAGTTGCATCACTAGGATTTGCAAGTAATTGGCTGTGGAAATTTGAAGAACATATATCTAACTTCCTTGAGCGGGTCACTAACAGAACATAAGGTTGCTTAACAAGATAGAGAATGCATTGGAAAGAAGACATTTGTGGAAGAAACAGGTACCATCAAATAGAACAATATTTATTTTTAAGTATTTTCTAAATATCCTATCATGAACATTCTGTAATTACTGGAGATATAAATATGAGTATGAACCTTGGGTTAGAAAGATAGATATTTTAAAAAGTATCTGCTGGAAAAGTAATTGCTGGAAGTCACTGCCAAAAAGGAATGAATAAGTGACAGGGAAAGAACAAAACTTGAAATTCGAGGAAATCTTCGTTAGAAAGACTAACAGAGTAAAGGGAGCTAAAAAGGCATGGGGGAGACACAATGTTGCAGTGATAGGAGCGATTTGTCTACATGCAATAATATATTTTGAATTCCCTGATAATTCAGACCTTTTTCTCACAAGAAAATTGAAAACACACAAGAAAGCAGTAATAATGCTTAAATCTGTCAGGGTTCTTCATTGCCTGTCTCAAAAAATTATTCTAGACATTGTAAGAAAAGATGTAACAAATGAGCAAACAAGAAAAACAAGTGAACAAAAACTCATGGACACAGACAACAGTATGGTGGTTACCGAGGGAAGGGGTTGGAGGGTAGTAAAGGGTACCCTCCAACCGAGGACCTGATACACGGCGACTTTGGGTGGTGGGCCCACCATGAGATATGCAGATAATGCATCCTAAAAATGTACACATGACATATATAATTTTATTAACCAATGTCACCCCAATACATTTAATTTAACAATAAAAATAGAGAAAAAACGGAAGTTCAGAAGAAAGACGGGAGGTGAGACTGAAGGCCAGTTGCCAGGAGAATGAGCTGGTGGTCAAGAAGAGCAAAGGACAAGTGGTCCTGGGCTGGCCTGCGCAGGGTCTGCCTCTGCAAGGGCGTTTCTTCCTACCCTTCCTCCTCCAGGTCTAATGAGTACCAGCGAAAGGACTTGCTGCCAACCGGATAACGCATCCGTGACTGTGCTCAGAGAGGGAGCTGGAAACACTGGGCTTCTGTGTTTCTGGGCCTCACTTGCATCATTACTACACACAGTGGGGGTTCCGCAAAAGGGAGTTGAGGAAAATAGTAGTGGGAGGGTAATTCAGAGAAACTATGAAAGCGCAGGATGTGCTAAGTGTTTGTATTGCACCGCTGAGCAAAAAAGATGAACGTGCATGTTCTGACATAATTATCACAATCTGTGTGGCTTTATTATTCTCGAAGTGCAGAAACTAAAGTGTAGAGAGATTAAATAGGGTCACACAATTTATAAATGGAATAACAATGAAAACTCAGCAAATTTAGCTGCATGTACAAATATGACCAGATTCAGAACCCTTAGACTTTACTACTTCTCCATATTATTCACTTTCCTCAATTAATTCAGTTAATTAGTGACTGAATTGTAAATAAAAACTGTTTGCAACTCTCAGTATTGTGGGTATATGATAAAATGTCCTCTCCAAAGTACTTGAATATAATGGGATTAAGATTTGGAGCTCAGACTAAAATTATGAATTGAATATATAATGAATGAGAGCATGAAAAGATAGAAGTATAAGTGAAATATAGCGGTATAAGTGAAGTGAAACATTTCATTAAATGAAATGTTTCTGTTGCTTCAGAATTTTGGTTGAAATCCTTAAAATTTGAGAAAATAATGATGAATCAAGGTCAGATGATGGTCATAAGTTTATCATTCAACCTGAGAGTGTATGAAAGGAAGTAATATTGATTTAAAAAATTTCAAATGGTGGACATTTATTTGGGAGATATTTGTTGAATGCTAAAGACTTTTATTCCTTTTCTTTTATTGGGACGTGTGAGTGCATAATTCCTTCTTCCATTCCTTCAACTAAGAAAAGATAGCAGATCTTTTAGCAAATAGCAGATAGATGATTTAAAGAGAAACTATTGGAATTTATGACCTGTGCCCACTAGAGATAATGAGGTAGAGAGATTGATGCCTGAACTCCTTCCTGGATCAGTCTACATGAAAGGGACTTACTGTAGTCACCTATGACAACAGAGAGCAACCTGACGTTCTACATTTTGGCAGGAATTCTGCTGGACCTCATTCAGGTGGACTGCATGCAAGGTAGCTGATTTTGGTTTACCTTAAAAACACTGCAATTCAAGTAAAGCAAGTGCCAGTGTGAGTCACCATACAAAAAAAGACTACTGAGGAGTGTTTGGGAAAGGTGGTCAATGAGAAAATGAACCATTTGTGTCAGAAAGAAACGCAGTGGAAGTTTCTCACAAAGACTTTCAAAAATTCACAGAATAGTCTCAGGAAGCCAAGCACTAAAGAAGTCTTTGGGATCAGATTTTAACCAGTTTCCCTCCCCCTCCTTTCTTCTGTCTCCTTCCATCTGGATCTGGAATCTAAAAGTAAGTGAGGAGCAAGAATAAAAGTGAAAATGAGATAAATACTACAGTCTTCATATTCCCCACCCTGTCCTCACTGCAGGTGTAAAACCGAGTCCAGGTGGATCTATGTGAGGGGAGTGAGAAGCTTAAACGGGAGGGTCAACTGGAGCTTTAGTATTAGACTTGACTGTGCTCTTTAATGTGAAAATACTATGGCATATTAATAAATTAAAGGACCATGGATAAGACTAAGGGATGTGACTGAGTTTTTGAGTCAGGGAAGGGGATTTGACAGGGCAACACAGTACATGAGTGAAAACAATAAAACTTAACATTGACTTCTGCTGGCTCAGTATTCCAGCTCATTCAATAACTCAGCTTTAGCTATAACAGACTATTTGAAAAAGACAGACTTGTTCTCTGCCTGTGAAGTGTGACTGCCTGTGAAGTGAAATTGAGTTCATAAAAATATCTAAAGAAAAAAATAGGCCAACATTGGAAAATGGACACAGATATCCATGAAAGAAAACATCAACAAATGGTATTATGAGATGTGAAACCTAAGTAGATGAGAGAGAGAAATGGAGGTGGAGTAGAATAATGAAGTAAACAATTAAATAAAAATATGATTATAATGAAATCTAAATAACATTAAATGCTTATCATGTGGGAGATACTCTGTTAAGCATTGTGATGAAGTCTCTTATTTTAATCTTTTCAAATGTAATATAAAGAAAATATTAATTTCATTGTGGAAAATGAGAAACTGAGTCACAGAGAATTGAGGCAACTTGCCCAAGGTCATAGCTAGTTAATGTCATGGGAGATACATACAAAACTCTAATAATCAGAAACTTAATTATTTGGACAAACTGCAAGTGGATCAGGCTTTAAGAGAATAGGATAGAGACATTGAATCACCTAAAAAAGAATTTAGTTTGGCCTTTTGGCCAACTGTGGTAAATCAAGCTCACTTAATTTTTCATTTCATTGAGTCTATTGCAAATTAAGTCTGGTCTCATTAATGTTGTCTAAGTTGAATGCTTTGGGGAAAAATAACTCTATTAAGCCATAAAGGCACAATTAATACAATGTATTAGATATGATTATAATGTGGAAGATTATTTTCATAAGCATGCCAATCGTACAGACCTAAATGGGTATTTAACTTTACACTATTAACTTTGAAAGAACAGACCATATTGTAATGAACATTTTCTTGTTGAGAACTTATTTTTCTTCTTATTTTGAATTTAGTTCAGAGAAGTTTTCAAAGTACATCAATAACATGTATATTTATAGACAAATAATACTAACAAAATTGTATTATCTTGTTTGATAACCCAGGCTTTTTCCATAATACATTTGCATATTTCTAGAAATGAATCTTTTAGTTACAAAACTATGTAAATATAGAAGGCATTTGTAAAACTAATTTGGAAACATTTTTGAAGGGAATGGTCCTTAAATACTTCTACCAATGGTAGGATTATCAATAGGAACTCATGGGTTCCAGGTAATTATTTTGAAAACACACGTTCAGAATATATTTGAAAAATATGTCATAGCATTTTTGTTTATACTTCATCAATAATAGTAATAATTTACTATATAATTATGCATCTAGTGATAAGGGATTGATTTGAATCAAGAGTCCTAATATATTAATAGCAGTAGACCAAGTAATTCTACTTTGAGTTTACATATCCTATTTACAAAGAAGCAAAATCTTAACTCCAAAAAAGACAGCATCATGCATTATTATGTTATCTGTGGAATTACTGACAATTGTGCACAGTTGACATCAATTTGATGAAATATGAAATGTTTATCACCATTTGGCCAGTATCTTGTGAACATATAGGAAAAAAACAATAACATATAACCAAATGGCAGGAAGTGCATGAAACATTTAAAGAGTGGTTGGTTTAAGTGGTAGATTGATGAATAGCTTTCCTTTTCATTTTTTTCCTTTACTTATTATTCCCATGTCTCAAATCTGTCAACATAGGTCAGCTTTATGTATTACTAAAATTATAACATGTCAATAGTTAGTGTCCAAATAAAGGGATTGAAACTATACATGACTATAAAAAACAGGAGGTGGGAGAACTGAGGGCCATTTTCAAGGTTGCCTATGGTATTCTGCCCCAAGGCCTCCATGATTCATATCCTTGTCATATAAAAATACACTCACCCACCTCAGAGGTTTTCAAAAATCACTTACTTAAAATTCAGAATCCTGTTTTCTATATCAGGTCCTGAATGCAGTTCCTTGGTTCCTTAAATACTTCTTGAATACTAATCTACTTGATCTCTACCTGTGAAATTCAGGATGCAAGTTATCTGCCTTGTTACACATGCAATAGAAAATGGTGGGATAGACAAAGAATAACTCTTACAGACATTCTTGTATAAAAATGGGGACAATTGGGGGGAAAAGGAGTCACTGCTTTATACCAGTTCTGATCTACTGTGAGGTAAATGGTGGAAAGTTCTTGAAAGGGTTGCAAGTCCCTGGGTCAATCTCCATTGACTTTGTATCATCCTTTGGAATCTTAGTTCAGTGCTCTGCATTATTCTTCCATTTCTGTTTCCTTTTGCTTATGTTTCCTGCAACTTCATCCTAGTTACTGTTGGTATAATTCAGGGGGTCCCAAAAGGACTCTCTACTCTCTACCGTGTCTGTCTCCCTCAGTAGATGCCAGTGATATTTCTGCATGTGTAGCTTTTTTAGAAATTTGTGGATGTTCTCCACATTTTGTTGGGAGCACTGAATTAGACAAAAGCCTTAACTTGAAAAGAACTTTCATGATAAACCTTTCTCTACCTTGGCCTTCTGGTGAGAGAAAAGGTCCTTATTCTTCTTAGATACACTTGTTTGAGAGGATCTATGATCTATACCCTTAACATCTTCAGAGGATTTTTGTCTTTGTCTTTGCCTTTAGACCATGCCCCCCATACGTTTTTTTTTCCCCTTCTTTTTTGCAGAACCCTGTGTTTGAACTTCATTCAGAAGCCATGTTTTTATTTTAGTATCAATACAATCTGAAGAGGCTGAGGACTTTCAAAACTATTGAGTCTGACTTCTTTTTATTTAATAGTTCTTCCTTTATTTTCTATCTCCTCTCACATTTTACTATAAGAAGCAAGAATTCAGGTGACATCTTCAAGACTTGTGTAAAATAGTAGCTAGGTACGTACACTCAATTCCTTAAGTGTATTTCTTATCCTCCATTTAAATACTATGCCACTGCATAGCAAGCATCCCCTTTTCTACCACCCCAGTGAAATGTATGTCACTGCCCTTTAACCCCTCAACAGCAGCTTCAACGCTAAAATTCCATGGTGCGTTCCAGGCATTTTACTTCTTTGGAAATACTTTCTTGAAAGTTCATTGCCTAGTCACAAAGCTGCTTCCATATTTTAGGTGTTTGCTACTGCTACTTATTGGTATCAAAGTGTGTAATAATTATTTGTTATTACATAAACATTACCAGAAAATCTTTGCTGTGTCACTGTTTCTGTGAGACAGTATCAAGGACCCAGGTGCAGCTTTGCTGGGTGCCTTTGCCCTCCTAGTGCCTTCATGGTTACAAGGCAGGTTGTTCCTGGAGCTATGGTTTCATCAGGAGATTCAATGGAGAAAGTGGGAGGTGATCTGAAGACCACCTGAAGATCTTATAACTCAAGTTTTTCTTTACCTTATTGAAGCATGATATGCATAGTGTTGATATAAAAAACTGCATATATTGGGAGTATACAGCTTGCTGAATTTTCACAAATTACTGATGTAAACAGTGTACAAATTTAGATACATTACCAGTAATCCAGAAGTCTGTTGGACTTTTTCTAGTCTCTCACTCCCAACCCCTAAGGTAATTACTATTTCGGTTTCTTAAACCATAGACTTGTTTTGCCTACTTTTGAAATTTATATGTACTCTGCTGCATTTTGGAGATCTATCCATACTGTTGTCTATATTCATAGATTATTTATTTTCAATGTTATATAATATCCCATGGTGTGATCATATGATAATTTATCCATTTTATTCTATTCTATCCATTCTACAGTTTTGGCTACTATTAATAAAGTTATGATAAACATTCTTATGCATACTTCTTGCTAAGTATATGTTGCACTATTTTTGGATATATACCAGCTGTTAAGTTGTTGGGTCATAGACTTTGTGTATATTATGTTTTAGTAGATAATGGCAATCAGTGTGTTTTGCCACATAGTGCCATCAGCACGATGTGAATTTCCTATTTGCTCTCCCTCCTTGAAAATTCTTAATGCCATTGCAGTAGACTGAATGTTTGCGTATCTCCAGTACTCAAATAAAAACCCTAATTTTAATGCGGTGCTATTTGGAAGTGAGGCCTTTGAGAGATAGTTAGGTCATGAGGGTGGAGCCCATATGAATGTGATTAGCGCCCTTTTATAAAAAGAAGCATGAGCTGGATAGCTGTCTTTTCCATGGTGTGAAGATACAGTGATAAAACAGTTGCCTGCAACCCAGAAAAGGGCTTTGCCCAGAACCCAACAATACAGGCATGTTAAGTTCAGACTTCTAGTCTCCAGAATTGTGAGAAATAAATTCTGTTGTTCGTAAGCCACCCTGTTTAAGGTATTTTGTTATAGCAGCCCAAACTTAACAATCGTTTGCCATTTTTATTTTAATACATTCTTTACATTTGAATAATATTAGGTTTATTGATTTAATTTATATAAAAAATAAGCCCAATCTTTTGATGGAAGGAATGTCAGAAATGTGGAATACTTTAATTTATCAGAAAAAAATTAAAATGAAAACTAAAGAATAATACCTTAATCACATATTTGGTTTGAAAATACAGTTTAATGACATTTTTCTTACATGGTTAGGAAAGAGCATAAAATGTTTTAGAACTTATATTTACATAAATAATGTTAATATACTGGTAAATATGTATTTATATATTTAACTATATGTAAAAATAAATAAATATAAATATATAATATAAATATAAGTTAAATATAGATAGATATAAATAAATTTGTGATAAGGACTATAATTTGTATACATCCAATATTTTGTGCAATTTAACCAAATACACCATTTTTGGCAGGTTTTGCTCAGATGAATTAATGTTTCTTCCTTCTTTGATTTCTTGTTATACATAAAATCCTTAGAAAATGCTCATTTTCCAATAATTTTCATAGTACTATAAGAGGCTTAGATATTGACATCCATATTCCCCAAAGAAAAGCATTTTTAAGAGTTTAAGCAAAAATAATGTTTCCGTGGAAAATATACAAATGATGAATCCCAATGAGGGGAATAGTCATGAAAACTTATTTACAAATAATGACATTTAAAGTTACAGTTTATCTTGTTTGATTCACTATTTTTAAAATAAACCCAATACTATTAATTGTTCAATTTATTTTCAAATGATCAATGCTAGAGTATAAATTCATTATTAAATGTGCTTACAAAGAGAAAAACAGTTTGCAAAATTTTAAAGTCAATACATCTGTAAATTTACTATTTAGAGATATTTTTAGGCACATGAACATAAAAGATGTTAAAGCATCCACCAAATAAATCAAATGTTGAGATAAAATTCAAAACTCACTTGCACCATTCAAATGCTACCCGCAAAAGTTTGAATCACTCATTTGGGAATTATAATAATGTCACAGTATAATAATGTCTGATAGTAATAACTAAACTATAGAACTCTGATTTAAAAATAATTTCACACTCACTTTGTGAATTTGATCTTAGATCCTGAATTTCTTTCACCACACCACATGTGCATTGCCTATGATCATTAGAAAGGGTATAAACATAAAATAAAGCTATAAGAAAATTAGTCACTATACTAATTAGATGATTAAAACATTGAAAATGTTAGCATATATGAGTGAATATTATGGCAATGTATATAACCATATAAATATCATATTTAATTTTCTAAGCTAAAAATTGTCTGAAATAAAAGTAGAAAACAAAGGAGACATAAACATAAAAATATAAAACAAGGTATATACCCCCCAAATCAAGAATTTCTTAAGGAAATGTGTGTGTTTATTCTTACATATTCAAACTTCAGTCACCTTAAAATACTCTGCATTTGATGAAATACACCTATCAAAATCATTTCTCCTCTGCTCAAAATAATTTTTGAGCTCATCGATTTTGATGTTCTTTATAAAGTACTTCAATCTTTTTGTTTCACCTCTTCCATATCAGCAGAACATTTCCCTTTGAGGCCTTTTTTCATCCAGGAAAAGAAACAAAAAGTTGCTCAGGTGAGACTGGGTGGATAGGGAGGGTGGGGCACGAGGGTCATGCCATTTTTGGTCAAAACTGATGAGCATGCAGTGCAGTGTGCGCAGGTGCTCGTAAGTTACCCATCACGAAATGGGCAAATGCTTTGAGAGAACCTTCAGCAAAAATTCACTGAAGTCAAACTCAGCCTCTCATAACAATGCCAGCTGGTACATTGATAAACTTGGGTTCCTAGAACACTCACCTAGTGGGGGAAGCCTGTACTACAAGGGGCGCGCCCTCCAGAAGATAATTCCATTTTTGCGGTCCCACTTCATATACGAAGCTTAATATTTTCATTTAAATTTCAAATAAATATTAAATCAAACCAAAATGTCTAGCAAGATTTCAAACTAGTCTCTCAAAGATATTTGATGGCTTATAAAATATGGCACTTTTTTCAAGAAAAATTCAATTTATTTGAGAGATTAATACCTACAAGTATACTTTTATACTTGTAATAAAGAAATATTTGTGATAATGATATAGAAATATTTACACCATTATTATCCAAAATGTTAATATTAAGATAATAGATAATTTATTGTTGGTTGTTATAATCAACAGATAATTGTAACTAGGACATGAACTAACTTTGAAAAATTAATATATTAAATAATTGGCAATATAAATAAAGGAAAAAGGATAATTTTAATTAGCAGAAGATACATGGAGAGGTTAATTAAAAACTTGAAATTTCAAAGTAAGCAAGCTGTTAATAAATTGAATTTATATACTTATACACATTTTAACATATACATCTTTAAGTGTATATGTAATACATGTTGTTTATATAATTTAGATAAGAAAAAAGTGGGAAGAAACTGGAAATTTAAAATAAAGAATTTAGACAACTTTATTCTCTAGATTTAAGAATATATTTGGGGCAATGTAACTTTTTAAGCATGGAATATAAATGTAAATTTAAGTGTGTAGCATTGAGATGGAGCTCCTCCCACAGAGCCCCATCCTTCCTCCACAGATGAGAATAAAACTAACAAGACAGGATCTACTTGGGGAGGAGAGGTGGCCAATCTCTCAAAGGAGAAGGGCCAAGAGCCCCTTCCTCAATGGCTTTTATTAGGTTCGTTTTACACAAGAATACAGGTAAAGCTCATCAATCAATGTCAGGCAGTAAGGATGAAAAAATAGATAACATTTCAAAGAACTCTGAGGGTATAATTGAGTCAGGGTCTGTCAGCTAAGGGGTTACAAAACTTTGGGAGACAATCTCATTTCCTCCTCAGACCCTTATCATTTAAATGAGAGCACTCTTAGCAAAGCAGGTTTCACAGGACTTTACGAATTCTTTCTTATGCCGGATCACCCCGGGAGCGCTCTGGCCAGCACAGGGCTGCACCGCCCTCCATCGTAGTTTCAGGCTTATGTGGATTAGGACCAGGATGCCAAGAGATAAGGAAAACTTCTCCCAGATGGATTGGGGACTCAGGCTATGTCAGAATAACCAGGGGGGTGAGGGTCCATCACCCTCTCTTTGCTGCAGCCCCCACCCCGAGTCCTTCCTTGAAGGCCTTCCAAGTGGTTGTGCCTAGCTTAGGCAACCCATCCTTTGAGGGAATCTTACACATTACTGGCTAACTCACCAAGCATTGGGGGCCAGTTATGGATGAAGCAGAAGCAGTGCTCCCGCCAGGGAGATAAGCTTTGTCTCCTTAGTGGCTTACAGTCTGAAGGTCACTCACTCAGCCTTAGCCATGGGGGGGGGGGGGTTATACCTCCTGAAACCAGGCAGAATGGTTCCCAACACAGCATGTCAAAAAATAAGTTGGAGGGAAAAGAAAAAAATGGAAAAAGTCACAGATGCTAGTTTGGTAAGTCTGCATAATGAAATAAAATAATCATTCCTCACTTTCATAATTACAAGCAAATTCAATCTAAACCCTAGAGTGCATATATATATATATATATATATATATATATTTATATATACATATATATTCACACTTTTAAACATCTGTAATGCACTCTAGATTAAACTAGATATAGACAAGATGAAAATGCAGTGAGACCCAGTCACTTATAGGAATTTTTTTACTCATGCATGTTTTTCTCAGTTTCCAATTATCTGTGTTTACAAAAGAAAACCAGTAGTTGTATGTAAATTGCACTAAAATATGCTAGTTTTAGTAGTTTTAAGTACATTGTTGGAAAAAGAAAGTTACTTTAAAACAAAATTTCCTTGTATGCTGTAAATCAACAGTTTTCAACATTTTTCATCTCAGATACACATAAACAAATTATTAAAATTCTGGTGCTGGTTGGTGTAGCTCAATGGATTGAGTTCCAGGCTGCAAAGTGAAAGGTTCAATTCTGGCTCAGAGAATATGCCTGGGGTGCAGGCCGGGTCCCACTTGGGGCTGTGCAACAGGAAGCTTGTCGATGTTTCTCTCCCTCTCTTCCTCCCTTCCTTCCCTTTCTCTAAAAATAAAATAAACAAAATTTTAAAAAATGCTGCATCACACCAAAAATATATTTTTGCCAATCTAACTAAAAGTAAATATAATTGTGATTGATTCACACTGGACAACTATTGTTGTGTTCACTGCTGTCATTTTTTTTTTAATTTGACAATTTAAGGGAAAAGAGATCAGTGTCCCTGACTAAATTTGTCAGGTACTGCATGTTTTAAAATGTCTTGTGACATGCAGTGTGCCTGCCCTGGCACATAGGTCGAAAATTGCTGCTGGAAACTATAACTTGAGTCTCAACTTCTCTTAGTCGTACAAATGCAAGTAACTAAGGAGTTCACTGAGAAGGCAAGAAAAAAAAAAACGAATCCATTTTTTGTGGTTCGGAAGAGAGAGGCACAAGGACTGAATGCTCCTGTGCAGTGCACTAGGCAGTATATACAGAGCCAGACGATAGTGAGGAGGCATGGAGATTTGGAGTAATACAGGTGTGTGAATACAGTCCCTTTACCTCTTGATCCTTAACTGGTGCCAGTTAGGGTGCAGGACAAAACCAAAATATCACCCTACAAAAACCAAGGGAAGACAGCAAGCAAGACCGGGCTTAAACTGCAACAACACTTCCACAATGACTTCAGGAGCCCTAGCATTGTCTGTTGAGAAAACCTTTTCTAGGTACTTTAACCAAAGTAAGCTACCGAAGATCACGTAGCGAGAAAATGGCAGAAAAGAATTCGAGCCCTATTAGCCTGACTCTGGACCCCTACCTAACCTTACCCAAATATCTGTACTCCACAGAGCCTCAGTAGAGCTAGTGATGAGGGAGACCACGCTACCCTTCCTTCAAGGCAGATGCATTACCAATTCCCAGTCAGTAAGCACATAGTCTCTCTAAACAGGCAGCAATCTCTGGAAGCACTCATGGTATTTTCCAGACTCAAAGGTTTAAGCAAAATTAGAAGAAGAAAAAAAACTTTCAACATTTTTTTCTTTAGAACTGAAGAAGACTTAGGGTGTTTTAGAATTTTCAGAAAAAAGAAGTTTAATTTGAATATGTTGTGACTGTGGTTTTAAGTAAAAGATAAATCAACCATTAGTAAAGCAGCCTTTTTTGTGAAAATTGAAGTGGATTGAATTGTAACCCTCCAAGAACCTATGTTCAAAATCTTAACTCGCAGAATCTGTGAATGTGATCTCATTAGGAAAAGGGGTTTGTAGATGTGCTTATGTTCACAAAATTCAAAATGGCATCATCCTGGATTTTGAGTGGGCTCCCAACTCACTAGCAAGTGTCTTTGTAAGAGACACAGAAGAGAAAACCATGAGAAGATTCAGGAAAAGACTGAAGTCACTCGGGAACCATAACACCTGGAGCCATTGAGCTAGAAGAGGCACAGAGCTGACTTTCCCGAGTCTTTGAAGTGAGTGTTGCCCTGATGACAACTTGGTGTGGTCTCTGACCTACAAATAGAATGCATTTCTGTTCTCTTAAGCCACCCAGTTTATAGCACTTCTTACAGCAGCCCTAGAAAACTGATACAACAGGATTAAATGCAACTCTGCCATTGCTGACCTTTTTAAACATTGATTATAATATTGAAACAAGGAAAACTTTGATCCTGTCACCTTTAATCTCTCAGATGGATATGCAAGTGAAACATTTCAGAGTCCTTTCGGGAATACACCTTTATACTTAATGTGTAACTTCATTAATAACATCAGTGTTATTTATTTTAGAAAAATGTCAAATATTTGGAAGAAACAATGCTGAAAGGAGAAAATGGAATACCTTATATCTTCGGCACTCTGTTTATTAAAAGCTTTAGAGCTCTTGTTTGTTTTGAATGGGTATTGTTCTCTTCCTTCAAGGTAGTATAAATGTGCGGTAAAACACGTTCATTTCAGACGATGTGGATTCGTGTTGAGGTTCTACCACTGTAAGCTGTGTGTCCTTGGACAATCTCCCTTCTGTCTCATAGGAAAAACTTTCCTCATTCTGAAAAGAGCAAAATAAAACTGCCTACCATACAGAGGATCTTAGACTAAATATTATTATGCATATATTGTGCTCTTTGTTATTGGTACTAGAAAATTATTGCTAAAAGAGGCAATGATTGCAAGATAATATAAGACAAATATTTAGCAGAGTGTGGGGCATATGGCCCCACAGTAAATATTTTTATGACTTTTATTATTGTCACTTTTACTATTATCATGTGCTCAATATGATTGTAATTATTATTAATTGGGGGGAAATTGTCAGAAGCCTATAAGAATATAATTTGTTAAAGATGATATTTAAAAACCTATATAAAGCTTGTTATAATAAACTGTTGTTTCAAACAGAATAATTTATTTTGATGTCTAAAATTGATTATTCTTCTATTAAGTTGTTAATATTTACTCAAAACTGAATAGGCACTTTATTTTTAATAGCTTTTTAAAATTTTAATTACCTCAGAACATCTGTGTAGTTACTTTATTGTATGACGGGATACTTAATCAGTTTGTTAATGGGAAGCAGGAAGATTTAAACTATTTTTTTTTAATTTTTAAGTCTTTTTTTAGATTTATTGAAAAAGCCCTTTTAATTCATATGCATGTACAATTTTAAATTCTTATTTTTTCAAGTAATTTATGAAATAATTTCTTAGATAGAATTCTAGTGCCAAGTAGGCAGTACAGAAACTTTAAATATTGCTTACAATTAATTGTCGCATAAATCCTCAAAACACTTAATAGAAACTTCAGACATACTTAGAAGTAGTTAAGACAAGGCATATAGCTAACTTATCTACTTTACTTTTACTATAGTTTTTAATTGCTGGTAGATTGGGAAAAGTTAGAAGTCTTACTTGTCTTTAAATAAAACTTCTAATCACTTGAATGATGAATTAAAAGCTTTCCTTAGTTGTTTTTTTAAATATATTTTTAATGCACTGCCTAAAGCAAGACATTGGAACTAAAATCTCAGAAATTTGAAGATTCCCCCCTGCAAGTATATTGATTACTTTTGACAACTTACTTCTAAGTTTTATAGAATACAAATCATAGTATAATGACCGTTTACTCTGTAATCTTTACTTCCTCAAATTTCCTAGGACAACATGTTCATTACCACTAAGCATTTCTTAATTAGATGAATACTTTTGAATAGGATGAAAGATTAACATAATCCTTCTCATTTCAAAGACTAGCAGATACCACATGCTACCAACTTCAAGTTTAAATTGTCTCATTTGATTTAAGAATGGGGTAAGCTCATATACTCATTCATGCACAAATGCACACACAGTCATGGACACACACAGGAACATTCACTGTATAGCTTGTTGAAAATGACAAAGTACAAAGTACAATTGTTCTCTAACTTTATAAAAAATTCTACCCCTAAATTAATAATTTATCCCATTGAAGAGTCAGGCTCTACTGTTTTTATTCATTTAATTATTATTAGGTTTCAGAAATAATTAGAGGTTATTTCTTTCTGATTATGGAGATAGCATTCGGTTTTGAGCACAGGTTGTTAGTTCTCCATACCCAAACCCTGCCCTGTATCGGGCATCCTTCCTTTTTTCTTTATTCTTTCAATGCATATATTTTTCAGTGTTCACTAAATAACCCTACAGCCATCATCTCTTACCAAATTGGAAATTAATTCAAGCAAAAGTTCCCCCAAAAAGTTTATTGCACTTTGGTAGGAACTGATGATAGAACTCACATGATTTACAACATGCAGTTACATCAATAAGCTCTGAGCAACCTAAAATAGTGTCTCTGTGCTAACACAAAGAATTGAACTGTCAGATCAGACTCCCATGAATCAGACACCTTGCCTATGATCTGCCCTTGTTAATAAAATACAGCATACAAAGAATCAAGGGTCATAGTCAAACAAAGAGAAGTTTGGGAAATCCAGGGCAGCTCCAAGATTCTTTGTTTCACATCAGACACATGCTTTCTGATTCAGCAGATAAAGTCTCTAGATGAGGTGTCTGAATAATCTGACGCTGCTGAGAACATTTGCATTTTGAGAACTCTATTTTACATCCCAAAGAGCTGCACACTTATAAGGTGTTCTCCACAGAGACGTTCCTTATATCCAGATTCTAGGTTTGTTTACTGACCAGTGGTAAACTGAGATCATTCTGTTGATAGAAATCCATAGCTGGTACTTTCTTCCTAGCAAATACTATTAATGCATTTACTAAAATATCCAGTATCAGAACATTTACAAAGAAATTACATGACATCTACAGCTTGCTCACTTTCTGCTGTAATATTCTTCTACGGTCTTGAGGGAAATAAATCATAGGCCATCTTGTTTAATTCTTGCATTTTCAGTCTAAATAAACTGACATGTAATTTATGAGTTAAGGTACAGCCTAGGCTTAGTTCTTACTTTATTGACTGCCTAATTTATACCCTCTCTCTCTGAGTTATATTTGAGGACCCACATTCAATATAGCAGTCCTCTCTAAAGCAGAATGTGTCTGAGGAGAATGATTTCTGCTTCATGGACTTGTATCTTGACACATTAGTTAAGGTAGTGTCTTAGGTATTTCTTCCTGCAGCACCTGACTCACCGGCACTTCAAAATGGCTACACCAAAGGGGATGCGATGACTGTGAGTGGCATACACATGAGATTACTTGCTGACTATCTCAGAAAAAATTGGAATTTTAATACACCCTGAAAGATTATGGACAGAGTTACTAAATTAACTTTATTATTAATATTTTAGGATTATGTTTTTGATTAGATGAAGACTATCTAAATTATATTTTTAACTTTTTTTGCATTTAATATTATCATTTGGAACATGAACAGATAAACCCCAAATCTGATTGCTTATATATATTAAGTTTTCTAGCTCACTATCTACATATAAGTTAGTCCAGAAAGTATCCAACTATGTTATATGAAAAATAGAGACATTCACTGAAGAAGATACAAGAAATATTGTACATAGGACAATGACATCACAGTCCCCTTCGAAGTATGCAACTTGGGACCTCACGTAGATCTCCCTGCATATCTTCTACTCTTCAAAACCCTGCAAAACCTTTGCTGAAATCACCATCAGCTACCCCATCATATTTTCCTGAATATCATAAATGGTCTGAAATCTCTTCCCTTTCAAAGGTGATTTTAGTTTGGCGTTAATCCAGAAGTCCCAGGGCCCATATCTGGGCTGTAGTGGGGCTGATTCACCTGGGTGATTTAACGTTTCACCAAAAATCTCTTCATGAGACATTGCGCATGACTGGATGCATTGTTGTGATGAAGCTGCCAATCACTAATTACCCACAACTGTGATATTTTTTGACATATTGCATCTCTAAACCAATGAAGAACATTGAGGTAGTACTCCTTATTAACTGTTTGTCCTGAAAGAGCATACTTGTGATAGCCAGCACCTTCCCAATCAAAAAACACAGTTAACATGGTCTTGATCTTGCTGCAACTTCGCTGCGCTGTTTTCAAACAGAAGACTGGATAACTTCTTTTGGGACAACTGGGCCTTCATTTCTGGATCATAACTTTAGACCCATGATTCATCTCTATTTATGACCTTCTTGAGGAAATCGGGTTCATTGGCAGCAGTTTGAATCAAGCCATTAGCTACTGCAGCATGCTGTTTCTTCTGCTCTGCTGGTAGAAGCACCAGAACAAATTTGCCACAACATGTTTCATGCCAAGATCCTGCATCAATAGTAGTTTTTAGAATCTCTAGGTCAGCTCCTAGTTCTCACACTGTTAGTCGCTGATCTTTGCTGATTGCAGCCTGTACACATTCAATATTATCAGGTGTTCTTGTTGCCGGCCTTCCAGAATGTGGATCCTTTTTGACAGATTCTTGACCATCTTTGAAACATTTGTGCCACACTTTTATGTTGTATTCATTGCATTGTCCCTAAAAGCCTCCTGGATCCTCTGAATAGTTTCCAAGGAAGAATATTCAAACTTCATGCAAAATTAGAAGCAGGGGCCTTTAGTCATTTTGAATGTGACAGGAACACAGTACACATGCTCACTCAGTGGTGACTACTGTCCCCACTGACCAGCACAGTGAAGTTGTCATTGTTCATACATGCACATTCCAGTCCACTCTCCTTGGCTCTCAGGTTACATCGATGTGGCACAAACCATTCTCATTATATTAACAATGGTTGGACTTTTTCTGGACAGACTTTGTATGTCTACATAATACTGTATTTATTTTGACCTATGGAAAGAAATACAGATAGACATATAACTTTTAGTCTAAGGTTAAACTTATATTGAGGTTAAAATGATATAACTCAGGAACCAAAATGTAAATAAACTAAGCTTATTCTTACTTTTCTTCAACTTAGCTCAGGTACGCATACTCACAAATCCCTTATAACAGCACACTGTAGTTTGATATTATACATGCCTCCCAAGATGCCTCCAAAATTCCTGAAGAGTATTATGCCCTCCAGGAAGGCTCTACATGTATTTTCCCCCATTCTTGCCTGTGTAGTTTGCAAAAATATCTCAGGTATAAAATAACTATTCTTTAAGAGCAAGGGATGGAAACCTTTAGGGAAAACCAGATCTCCTTTAGAAGAATGTGAATGGAGAGATGGTAACCCTTGGGCTATAATAACACCAGCCCCGTCACATTTTCCAAAGGTCAGTGCCTACAGATCAGCACTGAATTACGTCACCTACCCATGCCCTCAAATTACAAACTAACTGCGTGTGCATGTGAAATAAATTTTAAGCTCCAGGAACTTATTTTTATGGATCTTACCCCACACCACAGCTCACATACTACAGTAAAATTAATTAAAGAATATATTTTAAGCTGAATAGTTTGCTTTTGAAGGAATTTAATTCATTTAATTTACAATGAGACATAAGTGATCTGCAAGAATTCCTTACACCAATTTTTGAAACTGTTTTATTATTTTTAACAGGATGCATTTTCAGTTGCAAGACATTCTATAAGTTTTACATTTATACAGGGTGGAGAAAAATAGGTTTACAGTTGTTCATATGGACAGTAATACAATTAATAAATAATAATAAAATAATAAACTTTATTTAATGTACTCACAACTGTAAACCTACTTTTGAGCTATGCTGTATATTGCTCAAAAAGTAATAAAAATACAAAATTCTCTACATTGTCTCCAGTAATGTATTACACTTATTGAGGTTGTAATTCTTCCTTCTTATAAAACATTCATCTGAGGAAGAATTGTTTATTACACAACCAATAGAATTTGCATTTGATTTCCTTCCCATTACAAGATAAATACTTTAGTTATTTTAAAATTGCAATGGACATCTGAAGCAAGAGTTGAATCACCTTCTGTTTTTCAAATGCTAAGTTTTATCCTCTTTTGTGTTCTTGAAAGTGCAGAGATTATATGATAGAATACCTAGACCAGCCGCACTTTGGGTTTGCTCTGCTACGTTAGAAGAAATGTCACACATTCCGCCCCCCAGCTCTTTAGCTGACCTTGGAGAGTACCTGATCAAATTAGGAGAATGGACTCATTTTATCTGTGTTTCATATGTGGAATGATTCTGCAAAGAGTAACTCCTGTATGTAGATTTCAGCTTCCCAAGTCTACCCGAATGCCTCAAGAAACAGTTTCATTTGCACTTCTGCTTCTTGTAAACTGTTAAGTTTCAAATTCCTCTTTTGCACTTTAATCATAGAATCCTGAGAGGCAGGAGGACAGTGGCATAATCAGTCATAACCTACAGCGTACATCTGTGGCTCATTTAACTGGAATGAGACCCCCCCCAAAAGGCCGATTTTAGAGCCATTCACATCTGTCATACACAACATCTACCTTACGAGTTTGTCATCTGCGTGGATTCTCTGGCCCGTCAGTAGCCCGGTAAAGATGACGTCTAGTGACACTGGATGGATAATTTTGGAAATTTGTCAAATTTGTCAAATTTTTGACAAATTTTTGACAAATTGCTAGCATTTCCAAAATTCATTACATTTTATTTTTTGTTACCGATAAACCCTACATACTTTCTGTTACTTTCCCATTTGCATCCTCTGTTCTTTACAACTTGAAATTGGTACAACTGATATTGTTGGTATCCTCTCTCTGTGAGTAGATTTTTCAATCACATTTGTAGAGTGAAGCAGCAGAAAAGAACATGCAAATAGAAAAAGGATCATTAAAAAAGCAAGCCATTTTATCTATCCTGTATATTTGAGAGTTATAAATAAAACTGCATAAAAATATGACTTCATGATATAAAAGATTTACTATATAAAAAGTGTCTAAAACAATACAGGGAAATAATCAAAGTAAACATTTCCAATACCTCTGACTCAGTTTGTCTCATTAATTCTGGTCTGACAGCTGAAAGTCAGCAAGCCACCACCCAATGACATCTGCTCGTTTTACTGCTTGTGGGTTGCTGTCTGCCATTCAAGAATCCCTCCGCCCTTTGTGCGGAGGCGGTGCTGCAGGTCCCGGTCTCAGAATCCTTGGCACAGGTCTCTATTTGGAAGTTCTAAGGCTGTATTCATTAGATGCTTCTTTCAGAGGAATGAGTGAGTAATTGGTCTCCAGTGTATTGCACGACTCTGCAGGCAAAGTAAGGGGAGAACAGAGATTACCTGCAGATGAAATAATGCTTGAGTTGTGTTATTTTATTATGGTAAATGATAATATCTGAATGACATAGAATGAAATCCTCTATTGGGAGTAAATATATGGACACAGCTATATTTTTGAAGACAGGATTTTGATATGTCTGTATTACAGACTTGAAAGAATGAACAGATCTCTAGTATTTCAAAAGGTCTGAAAATCAATCACCACACAAAGACAGATATTCAGAATTAGAAATTATATCTTTCATAAGTGGTTTTATTGTTGATTATTAAATCAGTCTTACACATACATATTTATATGTCACTACACATCCAAAAAAGATGGCTAAAATCACTGAAAAAATAGCCTAAACAATATTTAACTTATATAAAATCTGCCTAGAAAAGAATGATCTATTTAACCTATGTAAAATCAGCCTAGGAAAATATGATCCTGTCTCTTTGATTTGATTTGAGACACTTCTCACGTTGGAGGTCCAAAAAAACAGGAAAGCTTACAAAACTTTCAGTTAATGTAAACCATATGGCACAAACTAAAAATATCAATTTATTTTCATCATCCCTCCTTTTATAATGTAAGGTGGTACATTTTGGATGCCAAATATTGGCTATATAAGTAGCATCTAATAAAGTTTATATAGAGAGGAAACCTCAAGGGTTTATTCTGCCAAATTTAAAAATATGTGATTTACTATAATATAAAATTTGTGTTATCGTTAAAATTAATAAGGTATTTATTTATATTGAGACATGTTCAGATTCACTGATCTTGAGAGAAAAATAAATTGAAAAAAAAAAAAACAAATATCAACAGAGACCAGTCATTCAACTGAGGAAAGATTATTGGTGCCAGAGATTAAAGAATTATTATAGCCCTGGATATTTCCTGAACCAGTTATAATATAATATTAAAATTAAGCATGACAGGATGGCAAATTTATTCTTATTTCTTTTCTAGTGCATTATTTCAATGAGTTTATGTCAACATATGACTCAGCTACCATCCATGTATATTAATTAAGTCTGATAAAATAAGTTAATGCCATCTTATCAAATGACTAACATGGCATTTTGGGGGGTTATGTGTTGGCTTCTTCAAAATCTCATCATTTCTAACCAAATTTCAAATGAAAGCAAAAAGAAAGAAGGGAAATAATATTAAAAAGAAAGTGAGGTGTGCAGCTGTATTGTCACCTTTTTTTACAGTAAAGCGAAGCACTGATTAGAGACGTGTTAATCAAGTCACAGAGCAGTATTGAGTGAGGAGCGCTTGACGCTCTCCTCTGTGTCTCCTATTATGTGCGGACTTTCTTGTCCGCCCACCAGGCACTCTCTGACTAGGGCCCTGGTGTGAGGATACGTCACGTTAGGCGCTGCGTGGCCCTCTTGCTGCCCACAGAGGCAGGCCGGATCTCTACGTCCACCTACTCTATGACCCACAGCAGGTTACAGGTGCTCTGGGAGCCCTGGGTGGCTCACTGCCTGCACATAGCCCATGGAGGACCCCCCAAAGTTAAGCAGTCTTTTTAGTTGCTGTTTAGTTTTTTGTTTTTAATTGAGGTATAATTGACATACACCATTATATTAGTTTCAGGCATGCAACGTGATTCCACATTTGTATATCTGGAGACATGATATTTTTCCTCAGTCGGTATTTAAATAGCCCGTGTTATTTTCTTTACATTAAATAGAATCAGCCTAATGATGGCAAAAGTAAGTTCCTGAAAGGACAACATATGTTAGGGGGTAACTTTTGTGCTTTGAGTATAGTTAAAGAAATGTGAACTCTTTAACTGATTAGAAAATTATAGAAACAGAGGCATGGATGCGTGGAGCAGACTGACAGCTGTCACACGGGAGTGGAGCTGGGGAGTGGGTTAAAGAAGGTGAAGGGATTAGTCAAACAACATATATGCGTAATTCACAGAGAGGGACAGTAGAGTGGTGATCGTCAGAGGGAAGAGGGGACAGGTTAGGTGGAGTCTCACAAAGTGGGGAAAACGGGGACATCTGTAATAGTATCGACAATAAAAGTAAAGTTTAAAAAGGAAAATTATTAGGTGGGATGGGGTGAAGAACTAAAACTCTAAAGCACAGGTGGCAAACACAAGGCCCGGGGGCCGAATCCAGCCCTCCACCTTATTTTATCCGGCCCAGCACCTTGTTTCTACCTGGTGGCAGCGCCGAGCTCCTTGTCCCTAGTTAAGGAGCAGTTACATTTGTACAGTCCTAAAATTCCATTTGGCCCTTTGAAGGTGGCTGCAGGCCTGATGTGGCCCCTGGTGAAAATGAGTTTGACACCCTGCTCTAAAGCATAAGCCAGATAACATGTAGATTGTGTTACAATAGGGAAGTGTATAACTAGTGGGGTTTTTCGGTCCTTGTAGATTACAAAATAATTTCAATAAAGTGGTATAAAATAGTTAAGTTTTGTATCAGTACATACTTCCACAGTAATGATTCTTCTATTAATTTTTAAACCTATATATTACCTCTCTGATTATTCTTTCTGCCTTTGTGGCTGAGATCCAGATATTTTTATACCTATGACAGACAAAAAATGAATCATTTTATCTTCTTGTATTAACCCAATGAAAAATTTAACAAGAGGAAATGTGCTTATTTGAAAGGCACACATTTTCATATTTTAAAGAAATTGCCTTACCTTTTAACTGAGTTTATGGAGTGGCTCATTAGCTAGTTAATTATTTTGTTATGTTATCTTATTTAGTGCTGGTTAGTATTAATAAGGTAATCAATGTTTCAAAATCAAAAATAAAAGCTGAGGACTGAGTGAAAGTTAAATATTCTTGGCAGATAATGTGAAGGTGATGACAGACTCTTCACTCTGACAATGGCCTTCTTTCAGAATTTTGACCTCTTTTTTAGTATTTCAAATTGTAAAACTCCATATATTTTTTTTAATCTGGTGAGGAACTCCATCAACAAAATGCATGGCCATCTTCAACTGTCCTGTAATTCATTATCTAATATTAGGGCAAGAAATATTTTCAAATAAATGGATATCTTTTCCATCAAATGCACAAAACATCTCATTTGACAAATTAAAAATTGATGTTTATCAACATAGGGAAATATGGCAAGATACTAAAGTTTAAGTTCATTCTATTAAATCAACTTATAGTATAATGAACTGTCATGCACATCACAAGCAGTCACTCTGAATTGCTGTCAGCTTTGAACTTGGGCAAAGGTCCTTTTTACTATTTTTGTTTCCTGTTCTTACTCACCATCAAATATATTCTTGAAGTCTGACATACTAGTTTTCAAAACACACAGTAAAGGAAAAAACACCTTCAGAATATTTTTGTTTTGTTTGCATACAAGTCAAACACACTTCTCTCATGACTATCCCAATCTTACTCTCGACTCTGATATTATAGTTGCTGCTTCCTTTACATGTAGACATACTGCTACCTGTATTACATGAATGCAAAAGGAGGTAAGCCCCTAAAATTATTTAAATTAACTTTAGTTTAATAACTCTAAGTTAAGTTATATATTGTTTGCTAAGCCAGCAGACTACATAAGAATATACAAAGTCTTTGACAAAGGTAACTTGAGAGAGATATTTAAAAATACAATTTTTTCATACAAATTATTTTTATGGTTATTCAATTACAGTTGTCCCAATTTTTCTCCCTTTGCTCTCCTCCACCCATCCCACCCCCCATTCCCACAGCCAATCCCCACACTGTTGTCATTTTGCTGTGTCCTTCATACACGTTCTTTGACACGTCCTTCTCCTTCTTTACACCGTTATTCCCCTGCCCCCTTCCCTTTGATCACTTTCAATCTGTTCCCTGTTTTCATGCTTGTGGTTCTATTTTTTTTCTTAGTTCATTTTGCTCATTACATTCCTCTCATAGGTGAGATCATATGGTATTTTGTCGACTGGCTTGTTTCACTTAGCATAATGCTTTCCAGTTCTATCCATGCTGCTGCAAGAGGTAAGAGTTCCTTCTTTCTTTCTGCTGTGTAATATTCCATTATGTAAATATACCACAGTTTTTTGATCCATTCATTTACTGATGGGCACTTAGGCAGTTTCCAGCCCTTGGCTATTGCAAATAGCACTGCTCTGAACATAGGGGTGTGTAAATTATTTTGAACTGGTGATTCTAGATTTTTAAGGTAAACTCCCAGCAGTGGAAACTCTGGGTGAATATGCTATCCCATTTTCAGTCTTTTGAGGAAATTCCATACTGTTTTCCACACTGGCTGCACCAGTCTGCATTCCCACCAACAGTGCTCTATGGTTCCCTTTTCTCATAACCTCACCACCTCGTGTTGTTTGTTGATTTGTTAGTGATGGCTGTTCCAACCTGTGTGGGGTGATATCTCATTGTGCTTTTAATCTGCATCTCTCTAATGGCTAGTGATGTTGTCTTTTCATATGTCTATGGGCCATCTATTTCCTCCTTAGAGAACTGTCTATTCAGGTCCTTTGCTCGTTTTCTAATTGGATCATTTGTCATTCTGATGTTGAGTTGGATGAGTTCTTTATATATTTTTGAGATCAAACCTTCATGTGATGTATCATAGGCAAAGAAGTTTTCCTATCCTGTCATTTTCCTTTTTATTTTGATGATGGTTTCTTTAACTCTGCGGAAGTTTTTTAGTTTGATGCAGTGCCATTTGTTTATTTTTTCCTTTATTTCCCTTGTCCTAAGAGATATATTGGCAGAATGGTTGCTATGTGGTATATCTGAAATTATCCTGCCTATGTTTTCCTCTAGGACTTTTATGGTCGCATGACTTATATTTAAGTCTTTTATTCTTTTTGAGTTTATTCTGGTGTATGGTATAAGTTGGTGGTCTAGTTTCATTTTTTCATATACCGGTCCATTTCCCTAATATCATTTATTGAAGAGGATATCTTTACTAAATGTCCATACTACCCAAAGCAATCTATAGATTTAACACAATTCCTATTAAAATACCAATGGCATATTTCAGAAACACAAAACAAATATTCCAAAATTTTATATGGAATCCAAAAATACCCCAAATAGCCCCAGCAATCTTGAAACAGAAGAACATTGTAGGAGATATCAAAATACCTGATATCAAGCTATACTACAAGGCCACTGTAAACAAAACAGTCTGGTACTGGCATAGGAACAGATACATAGACCAATGAAACAGAATGGAGAACCCAGAAACAAACCCAAGTCTCTAAGGTTAATTAATATTTGTGAAAAGGAGCATGAACATAAAATCATAGCTTCTATATTAAAAGGTTATATCATTAAAAAGTTTCATTTTTGTATTATTTTAAAAATATGAGTGAAGAGTTATAAATGACACTTGCTTAAACACAATGCTCTATGCAATATCTCATAAGTTTAGTGGATGTCTATGTAAAATTCTACTAGAGCCATTAAGTTGATGGAATGATGAAACAATTTGTTCAGATGGTTTTAATTTTGTTATTTTTGAAATTCATTTTGCAGTATTATAAAAGTTCAGTCATGTATAAAGAATGATATAACAAGTGTCAGTGTGCCCAATATTGAAATTTAAATTAAAAATAATAAAAAGTTTCTAAATTTCCTGTGTAATGCCTCCTGATCTCCACCTTAACTCCTCTCCCCATGCTACCCCACACAGGTAAACAAACATGCTCCGTAATGTGCATTTTCTATTCCCCTAAATTTTCTCAGACCCTCTCTATGTATGTTTGTAAATAAGTATATATTATTCTGCCTATTTTAAATGTTTCTATTGTTTCATTATCTATAACATTCTGATTTGTATTCAGGAATATAGTTTATTCCATGTCCTAAATACATTAAGATGTATTAAAAATGTTATATTGGTTAACATTTCAGTTGTTGCTATTGAGTTTTTTCTACAAACAACACTGATGGGAACATTTCTGTGTCTGTCCCCTAGGGCACAGGTGTGATCACCTCTCTAAGGAATACATTGCACAGGAAAATAATTGCTGTTTTATAGAATAGTGTATTTTTAAATAGTCAACTACTCTCAAACCACAGTCCAAAAGTTGAAGCAATTTTCAATCAAAACATTAGTGCACAAGTGTTTCCCTTTTTCTTTTTATATTTGACAATTCCTGATATTGTCATACTTCACTGGTTCTCAACAAAGCATAGTCACACCCTTGGGGTACTGACAGTGTCTGGACACTTTTTTCTAGTGAGGTCTCTAAAAGAATGTTTTTTTGTTTATTTACAACAAAATATATGAAACATAAAATTTAACACTTAACTGTTTTAGATGCATAGTTATGTAGTAGTAGGAATATTCAAGTTATTGTGCAACTGTGACAATCATTCATATCCAAACATTTTAATCTTCTCCAACTCAAAAGCTATACCCATTAAACACTGACTCCACAATGTCCTCTGTCCCCAGTTCCTGGAACCCACCAGTCTACTCTCTATGTCCATGAATTTGACCACTCATAGTACTACATATACTTGGAATCAAACTGTAATTGTCCTTCCTGACTTATTTCACTTAGCATAATGCATTCAGGTGCTTCGAAGGTATAACATACATGCATCTCTTTTCTTTTTACAGCTGAATAACATTCTCTGTCTGAATTTACCACATTTTGTTTATCCATTCATCTGTTTGTGGACTTGGGTTATTTCCACCTTTTGGATATTGTGAATAATGCTTTTATGAATATGGGTGTTTGAATATCTGTGCAAGTTCCCAGTTTCATTTTTTGAGGTTCCTTCAGAAATATAATTGCTGGATCATATGGTAATTATATCTTTAATTTTTTAGGAACTACCATACTGTTTTTCAAAGTAGTTGAGCCATTTTACCTCACACCAGCAGTGCAAGTGTATTCTAATTCCTTCACATCCTAACACTTGTTATGTTTGTCAGAAAATATCCTAGTCATAATTATCTGAAGATTTTTTATTGTCCCAGTCAGAGGGATATCAGTGACATCTAGTGTGTTGAGTTTGGGGGTGTTGGGGGTGTTGCTATAAACCCTGCCGTACGTGTGAGAGGTCCCAGAGCAAAGACTCTCCAGCCCAAGGTGTCAGTAGTGCCAAAGGTCAATCTTAATTATTTTTTAACTAATTCATGAATGTAAAATGGCATTTCACTTTGCATTTTAAGATGTATACACATGCATAATATCTAATATTTATTGTAACATAGTCAACAATTCCATATAAATTCTTATTGGAAAGTTTAGTTGAGTTAATAAATCTATCTATCAGTAATACTGATAGATTTATTGTCTGTATTTATGATTTGAGTTTTAACCAGAAACATAGTAAGTATATGCTTTAATTTAACTATCTTTTTATATTTAATGTTAATTCATATCTTTATCTTATTCTTCAGCCATGGCACAATTTCAGGAAACTTGAACTTCCCTTATGTCATTTTATCATTTTGTACTGTATTGTTTTTGCTATTTAATTCATGCATATTTAGAAATATATAAATAGCTATTAAAATTTCCTATTGATAATTACAAAAGTTTAGCAACACTTTGTCACTCTTTTTCCTTGTTTCTTGCATCTCACTATTATATTCAAGTGTCATTTTCCTTTGCATTAAATTATATCTTTATTTTCACATGGATTAATAAAGGAAACATCTGGCAAAGCACTAAAGAGAATGGACAGATTCCATCAATCAAATGGCAGTTGTGCTGACAGCAGTTTCTCACACACAATAATAGAAACACAAATACAATGGAATAATCTATTTAAAGTCTTAAAGAACACAATTGTAAATCTAGAATTCCATACCCAAGTGCACTGTCAATTATAGAGAAGAGGAAATAAATGCATTCAAATGTAAAGAGAGTATATTACTAATAATTTTTCTCTTTACATACTGACTATGAAAGAAAATAAAACTAGAATGAGGCAGTGCAGTTTAAGAAGCAATAGTGTAAAAGAATCCAATAGCTTTGTGTTTTTTTGCCTTTGTTTATTTGTTTTTTGGTTGGTTGGTTGGTGGTTGTGAATTTACCTGTTAGTGCCTCAATGCAATTTTCAGTATAGAAATACATACCTCTCTTTAATTGTACAAAATCTTAACTATTACATCAGCATTCTATTTTTCTGGTACTTTATTCACAATGTAAGTCCTCTGACCTCTCTTGTATTCTAATTAAGCATACTTCTGAGCACCTTATTCTTTTTCTCATTACTAAATTATTTATGTTATTTTTTAAGTTTTCACTATTATCTGTTTAATTCTATTTTTTAACTTTCAGGTCTTTCCTCTTATTTTGCTTCTTTTCTCATACTTTGAGTTTGTTAGGGTTTTAATATTTTTGCATCTTGAAATGGATATTTATCCTCTTTTATAAGACATTATTTCCTTAGAGCAGTTTTAGGTTTATATCAATGTTGACAGGAAGGTACAGAGATTTCCTGTGTACCCCCTGCCTTCCTATATACACTGACCCATTATCAATACCCCCAGCAGAGTAGAACAGTGGCTTCAACTAAGGAACCTACCTTTGACACATCACAATCACCCAAAGTCTACAGTTTACATCGTGGTTCCCTCTTGGTGTTACACTTCTATGGGTTTTTGATAACATGTATCCATCACCATGGTAAAATAAAGAATATTTTCACTCTCCTAAAAACCCTCCATGTTCAATTTATTCATCCCTCCTTACCCCCACAATCCCTAGAAACTGTCAATTTTCAAAATGTACTGTCTCCACATTTTTTTCGTTTTTTCAGAACGTCGTATAGTTGGAGTCATACAGTGTATATAGCCTTTTCAAATTGATTTCTTTCACTTAGTAATATGCATATTTGAAAAATGTGTGCCTGGTTCCCCAAAGGAAATATCACATTTGGTCAAATCATTAAATGTGTTCTCATAAAGCTTCTATTAGCTTTTACACAGAGGGCAAACATTGTTATTATAAGATCTCAGTGAAGTACATTGTTGGATTTTTACCTTGGAACTTAAACTAGTAATAATAAGGTTTCAAGGCAGATTATTTTACCATGACCCGGTCGATACTTGGACATAAAAGTCAAGGAAAAGTAATGTAAAAGTAGTTCTAAATGAAAGCTAAAATAGAGATTAGAAAATTGGTGGTTTTGTCCCTCAGATAAAAGAAAAGACATAACTGACTGTGAAAATAATGCCTTAAAAGAAACATTGAAATTAAGAACAAACAGACAGTAACCAGAGGGAGGATAGGAGAGAATAATGGGGGGGGGGCGGGATTGAGGGAAAGGTCGTCAAGAAACATGTATAAAAGACACATGGACAAAGCCCAATAGGGGAAGGATTGAGAATGGAAGGTGGGGGTGGCTGGGGTGGGGGAGAGTGGTGGGGGGGAATGGAGACAACTGTATTTGAACAACAACAAAAACGGTTTAAAAAGAGACTAATAGAACTGAAAATCATGTTATTATATTGCACTTGAATCAGATAATATAAATTATCAATTGAAAAAATTTTAGTCAAATATTTCATTAATATTTGCTTGTCTATTTTGTTCCACACATCCTTGAGCGTGCATGTGTTTATTTTTTTGTATTTATAAGGATACAGTCTAGAGTGTGTGCAGTGGGAAGATAATACTGGTGAAACTACCTATACTCCACTTACTCACTAATGTGACCTCAGAGTTTAGACATATTACCCATCAGTAAATATACACCAAAACGTAATAAACAAGTAAATAGCATTTCAAGGTATTTAGTCCCATTCAAAACATCCGTGGAGACATTTGTTCTATACCAAAATTTCTCGTTATTTGGTCCCATCCCAAAACATCCATAGAAACAGCTGGTCCATGATTTGATACAGAATACAAGCACTGTGCAGATAGTATTTTTTCATAATTTATGTGCAATCGTGGATATCACATTTGTTGTGGTTCCTCCTCATGAAGTTAAGAATGATACTCTGAATTTGAGCAATTTCTCTTAAGTGTATATTAACCTGATTTTTGACTTTCTACTCATTCTATGAACAGTTTGGTGATACCAATTTGTTTCTGTCAGTATTGTTGTGAGGTTGGTGGTTTAATCACCAAGAACCTGGGTAATAACTGTGGCTTTGATGTTTGTGATTTCACACTTCAAGGACTGATCAGCATGGACCCAAGTTTTCCCTGAATGTTTGAACAGGACCACACGTCCACTAACCAGCCCAATGTCCTGCAAGTTCGAACTTTAGTTACTAAAGTTTGTTTACCAATTTAGTTAGTTCATTCATTCTTAGAATATCTGTCACCTATACTGAATTTTTTCACTTCTATAAACCTAAAAGAAAGAAAAATACAAATGTTACCCAGCTGTTTTCACAAAAGAGAGAAGAAAATCTTCTCCAATTTCTTTTGGAAGCCATATATACTTTCACATAATACCAACACCTGAAAATCATATTACAATAAAATGTAATTACAGAGTAATGTTCCTCATAAATCCTAGGCACAGGCATTCTTATCACAGTATTAGAAAAGTTAATTTTTAAATCTATTAAAAATAATTCATGCTGGAGCAAATAAGGCTTATCCTAGGAATTCAAAGTGCACCCAATATTATGAATTAATATATTTTTCACATTAATAAAATAAAGGAGAAAAACACATGATAATCTCAAATATGCAAAAATACATTTGGGAAAATCCTAACATGCATTCATTATAAAATTATTTTCTCTAAGAATTAATCTGATGAAAGGTGTCTAAGAAAATCTTTTCACTTCCAATTAGTTTACTATTCAAATATATTTTCAATAAATCTATTGTTTTCATTACTTTATACCTTATAATAAATGGTCTCTAATGAATTAATGTATGTGAACTTTTTGGAGTTCTGTCCAACATATTATATGTGATATGTAATTGTTTGCCTTTAGTCTTTACTCTGAGGCACATATACTTTTCATCCTGAGGTATCTATTCTATGCTATTTTATACAGTGAAATAAGTTGTATTTTTCAATATCCCTTTTCCTAATCACTATTTCTAATGATAAAAATGTGAAAATAAGTGCCCTACAAAGACATCCTCTGTTATCTATTAATTAAACATCTTCATGTCTGGATTTTGTTGTTATAGTCAAGGTAATATTATGTATTAATTTTCTATTGCCCCAATTTTCTCCCCATTTACAGTATCTCTAAATGACTCATCTGACTAGGTAAAGCCCACCCAGGATAATTTTCATTTTGATCAAAACAAAGTCAAGTTTAGTGACTTTCATTAGATTTTCAAAAATCTATTTATCTGTGCCATACGCTCAAATACAATCATGGGGGTATATCCATCATATTCATAGATTCCACCCATGTTCATAGATTCCACCCACATGCAGTTGATTATAAAAGGCATGTACATATCATTTTAAATGGCCATGGGGCTTAGCTTTGTATGATTGTCTACTTAATTCAAATGTTCCCCTTAATAAAACAGGACTCCAGAACATTGCCTTATTCTAAATCTTCTTCCATTTGTTTACCGGGTTTTCTATGTTGTAGAGGGGGAGGGAGGAGAGTGGAAGAGAGAGAGAGATCTCCACCGTAACTAACTCATTGGTTATCCTTATTCTCATATTCCATTCTTGACTCTTAACAATGTCTCATTTGCTCTGACTTCATTCTTTCCCTCTCAGTTATAATGCATTTGATCATGTCAAGAAATTTCTTCTGGCCTTTCTAGTTCACAAGGGTCAACTAGTTTAAAACAAGCATATTAATCTGCCTTTTATCAGGTTCAGCCGTGATGCTAAACAGATCCAGACACAAGCTGGCACTGAGCAGTAAATTTTTCTCACATGCTCTTTTCCTTACAGTGGAATCCAGTCATTGTGAAGGGCAGTAGCTCAATGACTTTTCTGTGAATTGCTCTATAATAAATGTTTAACCTTATCAAGGATAAGTCAATGCATTTATTTTTAAATGTACAAAGTAGCATGGTATATGTCACTTTCCCTATGATATTTTATGAAGCTCTAGTAACATTTTTTACTTTGCTCTCACATTTAACTTATGTAAGAAATGAATAGTCTGGGTATCAAAGGGAATATTTTAAATGCTTGGAAAAACATGCGGTGATTTTGTCATTTTACAATAGAACGCCTAAAAAACTTTCACAAACAAATAATTCAGTTTTCCCTTGCCATTCTTCTGCAGTAAAATGTTAAATTTATGTAGATCTAATATGACTTTTAATCACTAATAATTCTTCATGACATATCACATCAGTGTAACACAAAATGAACTGAACCATATGCTTGTACATACAGGGTCATAAAAATAATATAAAAATATTAAGTTTGACCTTGGGGTAAGCCTGGTGAGTCTGAGACATCAAAGGAAATGTTTTAAGTTGTTTCAAAAGACACACAACATGCTTATTTTTCTGTCTATAATATGTTGACAATGGTTTTGTTAAATGTTTGATCATTTAAGTTTGAATTTACAAAACAAAATAGGTTTTAAGTTCATTATAAACATAAGGCATAAACCAACCACTAAAATAGCAGGTTTTTATTTGCATATACCTCCACCTCCCCTAAAAGCAGCATGTATACCACAATTGCAGTCATATGCATTTATTGAGGGCAGTATTATTATATGTTTAAACCAAATTTAACTATAATTAGAATAATATTTTACCTTCAAGTAGCGATAATTCAGATTCAAATGTGTTTTTGTTGGCAATAGAGCTAGGAGATTTTATGTATATATAAACATATAATACATATTTAATAAATATATTTATGTATTATTAATTTATAAATATTTAATAAAATAGATATAAATCTATGTATTACCTTTATGTATTTATATGTGTATATACATATATAATGTAAATATACATTTGTGTATATAAATATGTATGTATTTACCTTTATGTGTGTATATATGCTTGTGAATATGTATACATATATGTATATAGGTATATGTGTGTGTGTGTGTATAACTCTTGCAAAGAAAATAAGAAAGTGTTACACATTAATGAAACAGGAAGGCAAGATTAGCACCAACAGAGACAAGACTAGTTTCGGCAAATTCTTTACACAAAAAAATAGCATATGATTTTTTAAAAATTTCAGAAATTAATGATGGAAAAATATGTAAAATATACATGAATTAGTCTGTGAAAGAGTTTTAAGACAGGCACCCCAAAATATGCCACTTTGGTATATTCATTTTTTTTAGCTGAAAACACTAGAAAAACAAAAAATGCAGGAAAAGACTTTCTCTGAACTCCTCTTCTCTGCCTAAAGACAGACTCTCCAAAGGGACCGAATAGTCATAAATCCCCTCTCCGGGAGTGTCATCAGTCAGGAAGGGAGAGGAGACTGGAAGTGGACACCACACTCAGGCAAACTTTGTCACAAATTATCAAATCTCGCATGTATTCTTCTGAGTCTATTTATCTTTCCTAAAAGTGACTTAGTGTCTCCTAAATTCTTTACATTCCCTCTCACCTGTTATAATAGTATATAAGCTCTCAAATCTCTCCACCTTTTGGTGATGTTCTTTTTTTTATTCTGTGATGACCCTGTGCATGTAATATTAAAAATTAACAAATGCATATACATTCTATTCTGTCAATCTGTCTGTGGTCAGTTTATTTCTTAGACCCAGCCATTGAGGCTAGGAGGTAGAAGGAAAATCTTCCCTTTCTTCCTTTGCTAGGAATGCCGTGAGAAAATGCCACAGACTGAGTGGCTTGCACAATGAATTCTAACTTCACATAGATCAGAAGGCTGAAAGGTTCAGGTGCTGGCAGCATTTTTCTCTCTCTTTGGCTGAAAGATGGGCCCCTTCTTGCTATGTTCGCATGTAGCCTTTCCTTTGCCTGTGCGCACCTGTGGGTTCTTCCTCCTCTTATAATGTCACAATCCTATTAGATTAAGGACCCATCCTTATGAACTTTTTAACCGTAATTGCCTCTGTTAGGACCCTATCTCTAGATATAGTCACATTATAAGGTAGTGGAAATTTTAGTTTCATTATGTAACTTTTGGGGGAAGGCAAATCCATAATATCACACCCTAAAGAAATGGACAGAAAGATAGTAATGAAGTTGGGAAGTTAGGCAGTGGTAGTGTCTGTAGAATGGGGAAGACGTATAGGAAGGTAAGAATGGTGCTATTTTACACAGTTTGTCATTTTGCCTGTTGTCCATTGTGAGCTTTACACCTTTTAAAAGATAAACATAGGAATTGACATTTTTAGCCAATGATTTCCCTCACTTCATGTACTATCAAGTTTTATTCTAGATTGCCCATTTTCTTCCTGGCATGGGCATAAATGTATGTAGTCATTGAATTTCATTTGAGATGTTATAATCTGTATTTATATGTTTTTCCACTTTTGTAATTTTGGATTTCATTAGTATGATAAGTACTGCTTCATAAAATAAACTAAATCATTTTCTATTTGCTGATATCAAAAAAGAGTTTACATGCAATGGTGATTATTTCTTTTATCTAGTTCTGCATAAAAAGTCACCTCAGATTAAAATGACTTAGAACAACATTTTTAGTATTCATTATATTGTTATGCATTGTCAGTCTAAACATGTTTTCTGTCACTCATACTTAAGCATTCATATTATCATACTCACAAGATGACTTCACTGAACTTTTAAAGTGAATTATGAATAATGAGTGGGAGTTCAAGAAAGAAATAATAGGCTTACCATTAGTCTCTTTTATTTCTTTCCTTTTAAATAGTAGGTTTTTTTTCCCCCTTGCTGGTGTGGCTCAGTGGATTGAGCCCTGGCCTGCAAACCAGAGGGTTGCTGGTTTGATGCCCAGTCAGGGCACATGCCTGGGTTGTGGGCCAAGTCCCCAGAGGGAGGATGCTCAAGAGGCAACCACACATTGAAGTTTCTCTCCCTCTCTTACTCTCTCCCTGTTCCTCTTTCTGAAAATAAATAAATAAAATATTTTAAAACATAAATTAAAAATAATAAATAAATTATAGGATTTTTTAAATCATTCTGTTATTAGGCTATTTGTTTTCTACTTCTGAATTCTTTATATAAGACAAATTATTAGAATACAAAACAAAACCACTGTTAGAGGCTAGTCATACCTATCTACATACAACAGTAAATAAGTCAGTGTATGGGTATAATTTTTCCAGATGTCGGTCAGAACCTGCCTATTAAAATATAGACTAGATTGTATCTCTACCAAATACAGAATATAATGCCAATAACCTCTAGTAGATTTCTTTTAATTTTAGGAAACGTGCAGTGAATATCCTTGCTTGCTTTGACTTACTTTTTCTATGATAGTTTTGCTCTCTGATACGTATCCTGTATTTTTAATATGGTCAATACTTGGGAAGTCAACACTTCTCATTGCTTTGATCAAAACAAATAATAATTCTTCAGTTAATTGTCATTTTTGCTTAATATTACATTGAATTATAAATAGATAAGCAGAGCTTTACATTGCTAAACATGGTATTTCATGTAATAAATGTATTTACCAAAGCTGTTGAATACACAATGTGAATAAACTAAGTATATTTCTGAAGAGCATCATCAAACAGTTTAACATAGAAATTTAATATACTATAGCATCAAAAACATAAAATAAGAGAAACACATTTAATGGATGACTTTTTTCTTATTGTAATTTAAGTACAGGATGATGTCTAATACATCTGCAATAAAAAGTGCAAAATATTGCTGCAAAAACATTTAAAAGTCTTAAAAAGTTAAATAGGTGCCATATTTCTAAAAACTTATATTAACATAAATTTTCCTCATGTTGATATTTGTGGTCAGTAAAATCCCAATTTAAAAAAGTCTAAGTTTATTTTAAATTTGGTAGTGAGATGATTGTAATATTAGTTTAAAATGCAAATAATCTAGAATAGTCAATATATTCTTGAAGAATAATAAAACTGAAGTGCATACATGTGTATATCAAGAATTACTAAAAAAGCCACAGTTATTAGCACCATATAGTATTGTAAGAATTGACACATATGGTTAGTTCTAAAACAGATTTTTATATCTGGTCATTTGATATATATCAAAGGTCAAACAAGGAAATGATGTTGAAGCAATAATTTGATAAAAAATGTCAAACTGAATAATTTGATAATGACAAAAAATGAAACTTGACACTTTTCCTAGACATTTAAGTAATATTGACATAAATTAGTTCATAGGTATAATGAAGAAAAGGGAAATAATCTAAAAATCGCTGAGAAAAAACATAGAGGGATATCCACATGATATTAGTTTTTAGTACAGAAAACAAAACACTAAAGAGCTAATTATAACTGAAAAAAACAAATATTGGCCTTCAGAATATTTAAGATTTTTCTGCATCAACAGACCTCATAAAGAAAGTGAACACACAAACAGTAGGAGAGAATATGTAAATGCTCCTGTCTGGAGCATCTGAAGTACTTCCACAAATTAATAAGGAAAAAAAAACTAAAATAATGGGAAAGATTCCTTGAAAAGAATTTTAAGGTAAAAGATATTTTAAAGACTAGTAAGTATGACAAAAGTTCTAGGTGTAATGGCATGGGGAATACACGTGTAAACTTCATCATGCTCTACTTGCAGACTTTGTTCACTTAGCTTTATCAAATGTGTCCTCTCTCCCTTGACTTTAAAACTGGATGTAAATACCTCCATTCATAAAAAATGTGTCTCAAGAAACTGCTTGTAGTCAACATTTTTCCAATAAGGAATGTATTATTCAAAAAGAGACAATAGTTTACTTTTTGCATTATCAGAAAAAGAAATCCTTATTCTTGCTCCTAATCATTAAAAATAAAAGTAATTCTTTATTCAACTTGTTAATAATTTATTTGAAAGTAATACTTTACAATAAGTATCATATATGTAGTTTCCTAAAGAATGTTACATAAATGCTGGAAGAAATATAATATAGAAATGAAAACATTAAAGAACTGTAACAGAAAAAAATAAATATTGGCTTTTATAATAGTGAAGGTTTCTCTACATCAAACTACTTCATGAAGAAACTAAATGCACAGACATTGGAAGAGAATATATAAATACTCATATCTGGAACATATAAAGAACTTCCACAAGATAATAAGAAAAAAACTAAAATAATGGGAAAGATTCCTTGGACAGAATTAAATATTGTTGACTTAAATGTCACCAACAATTACCAAGTACACAATCAAAAGCATATTTTCTCAAAGATATTTGAACATTGAAGAGTAGGCAGATAATCTAGAGCTTTGTGCTACAGAATTTCAAAGTTATGTTCACAGAAAAAACATACAGTTAAAACAAGGCAAGGTAATTATTTAAAAAAAGCTTATCTTTTCAGACAAACCTGCAGTTTCACACATTTCTGTTTCATGTTTTTAGATTATTGGTCATTATTAGAGTCTTCTCAAAATTTTTAGTCCAATGTGAGATATTTTTAATAAAAAGAGGATTATAATTACAAACAAATAAGCAAACTTTAATATGCAATTTAAAATAGCACATGGTGGACATGGTTGAAAATATGGCTTCTAATTATTCATTAGAGATGTGTTGGCTATTAGCATACTAACTCACTAATAGACCTGTATTTCCACAGAGCTGCACGCTTTATCAAAGATGCTCCTCCCTGCAATGAAAACCTGCCTGTGTATTACTGGTACCTACTCTGTCCTTTTATACATATTATTTTCTAATTTTTTATTATAATTTACTAATCTCACAGAGACCCAAATGATTACACTATAAACTTTTTAAAAAGGGGAGAGCAACAGGGAAAAAGGTGGGACAACTATAACTGAACAACATCATTGAAATTACAAAAGGGAAAAATAAAAAAGTAAAAATAGAAACTGAGACGCACAGAGATCAAGAGTCATTTTCAGGATTGCACAGCTAACAGGAAGTAGAAGTAACACTTGAAGTGATTTAGGTTGTCTCCGGAAGCTGAATGTTATGGGAATAGAAAACATTATTGCTAGTTTCCTCCAAATCATTGTGGAATTTTAATATACGGCTGCATAGATCAAATTTCCACCATAAATCTGTGCATTGGCTTTCACCTTGCTGAGAAAAAAAGTGATTTCAGGTCAAAAGTCACAGGTTGGATGAGACCTACTTTTTAAATTTGAGTTATTTATCGTGATCATCTACCATGAACAATATCAAATTTGGTCTTGAGTATAAGTGATAACTCCTGAAAGATGTTATAAATTTAAGCCAGTATTTTAATATTCCTTAAAGGCATAAGTAATACTTTAAATGTAGCAAGAGAAGAAAGGCACCTTTACTGTGAAGGGTCTTACATATAGTTTCAACCTATATTATTCAAGACACAGAGTATAAATCATACGGTTTGCAAATGGAACTTAACAATCACTCTTTTCTGAGCACTCGACTTAACCATGTTAGATGTTACCCTGAGACACAGAGAATTTACTATCTTGTACAGCCAGTAATGAAAAAGCATAGTCTAATGATAATAAATATGAAATGTGAAAAGGTTAAATGCAATGATATTTTGAGTAAGGTAATTGAGATGTTTAAAATATTAAATTTAAAGTATTGTGGGTTTTGTCTTACTACTCCATAACACCAAAATTGTGCTAAGTTCCTAAGCATCAACTTTAACAAAGTTTTTTATTACCAAAATAAAAATTTGTTAGTGATAAAAATCCAATAATAACTCTAATAATAATTTAACAGTATGTCAATATCAAATAAAATACATTATTTGCATAGATTATGTTGAAAAAGCAGTATATATCCTATCTTCCATATTTATACATTTTATTACCTGAGCATAAGATAACCATTTGACATTTATGCAAATCAAAAAAAACAATAATCCAAGTCTGATGCAAATATAAGACACTGTATAATATTAATCCTTAGTAATAACTTTTATTGATTTTATTTTATTTTTTATTTCCAAAAATGCAGAAGTTAAATTAAGATATATTTTCCTTAAATTTTTAATGTAATCATAAAAAATAAACATAAAACAAGTTAATGCAGCTTTGTTATACAGTGCATGGGCAAAGGTAGGTTTATGGTTACAATACAAATAAATAGCATAATTAATAAATAACAATACAAAAATAAACTGTATTTTGTGTTGTCAGAATTGCAAACCTACTCTATATATATCATATATATGATATATATATCATATATAAAGTAGGTTTACTCTATTCCTATAGAGTATCATATATTCCTATATATGATTGTAATCATTTATAAGTTTATTTGCAAGTCAAAAACATGATTAATTACTTAAATAGGTATTCTTGTTGCCTGTCTGAATAGGCTTTTGAAAAAAAAGAAGAAAAACATGAATTTAATCACATTATTTTCTTAAGAAATTTTATTTTTAAAAGTGAAGACCATTGTACTTGAACAACAATAAATACATGCATACACATACAAATTAAAAAAGAAAATTTATTTAAAAAAATTTGTCAGTGTAAATTTTGCTTCCAATTGTTTTACGTTTATCTTTTTTATCTTGAAGAATATTGAAAATAAGTTGAATCTTTAGACAATGTACTTCCACTATACACTTATATTTCCCTCATCCATTATTCATTACATTATGTGATCAAGTCTATTAAAGTGACAATAGACACTTTGTGTGTCATGTGTCAACTGACTTGAATGACAGACGTCATCCTGCACCACTGCTGGGAGTGATCATACCTCATCCTTTCTCTCTCCCCCTCTCTGTCTCTCTCTCTGTCTCCTTCTTTCTCTTTCAAACATATAGCAGACTCTTAACTTTCCGTTCCAAAAATACCACCAAACACTAGTAAACTAACTTTGACTAACAATTTTGGTGTATTTGTATATGTATTTTTAAAATTTAATATAAACATTTTATTGGGGTGACTTTGTGTTTTATAGGCTTATTCTTAACAACTATGAAGCAAATTTTAAAATATAAAAACTTTAAAAAAACTAAAAAAGAAGAAAATATAAGTTCCTCTGAAGGGAAATATTTCATGGGTAACTGGCTTTTTGAAACATTAACTATTTAACCTGCTTAACACTCATTCCCCATTGTATTTACTTACCTTTAAAATTGTATCCCTATTTTATCCAGGAAAATTGGGATTTCAGTTCAGTCTTACTTTTTAATCACTGTAACTCTATTACATAGACAGAACTGTGCCTGACAATGAGTAGACACTTAGTAAACTATTGGCAAGACAATAGGATATGGTTAATAATTATTTGTTACATAATAAATATATGGATATGTTTGTTTTCTTCTTCTTCTTCTTCTTTTTAGTTTCTCTTTCTGAGAGTTCATTACTTGTGTTTAAAAGTGCCACCAATTTCTGGATATTAATTTCATATCCTGCTACTTTTCCAAATTCACCTATTAAATCTAGTAGATTTTGGGTGGAGTCTTCAGGGTTTTTTAAGACAATATAAAGGCATCTGCGAACAATGACAGTTTAATTCCCCCTTTCCAATTTGGATATCTTTTACTTAATCTCCTTGTCTGATCACTGTGTTTAGGAATGGTGAAAGTAGATACCCCTGTCTTGTTCCTAATCTTAAAGGAAACAATATTAGGCTTCACCCATTGAGAATGATGTTTGTAGGTTTTTTTATATTGCCATTATTGTGTTGAGATATGATCCCTTTACTCCCACTTTGCTGAGAGTTTATAACAACAATGAAAAAATAATAATAAGGTACAGAAGAATAAACTTTCCCAAGGAAGTAAAAGACCTGTACTTTGAAAACTATAAGACAGTGGAGAAATAGAAGAAGACACACACAAGAGGAAGCATATATAGTATTCATGGATGGAAGAATTAACATTGATAAAATGTCCATAGTACCCAAAGTAATCTACAGTTTCAACACAACTCCTATTAAAATGCTGGTGGCATATTTCACAGACCTCGAATAAAGATTCCAAAACTGTACATGGAACTAAAATGAATGAAAAAACAAATTAATCTAAATGTTAGAACTGAAATTACCATTAATCTATAACCTATACATACTAATGAATCATCTTTTGAAAAAGTTATTTACTGACATTGACAATTTGGAAAGTTAAATGATTGTTTTTTATGCTCTTTTATTACAGATCTGAATTCAGATGTTTTAAAAACTAAATCTGTATCATCTACATATTCTCATACTTTTGAAATTACTCAGTTTTGCTCTAATTTGAGACATGACTGATGCTATTGGAATTAATAAATAATCTTCATTAAAATAAAGTTTGTGATATTACATTTTGTGTTATTGCTTATGATTATAAATAATAATGGTAGTAACACAGGTGCGTAATAATTATATTAAGAAAAGTTTGTCTTCTTAGCTAAAGAATAGAACAGTTTGAAAATTCACTAAGCTGAGATTGAAAATCAAGATTAAAATTTTACTTCTGTACTCCAGATGCATTATGCCCCTCCTAAACTAAATTAGAGTTACTGGACTATATAAAATGTCGATTGGACTACTTTAACTTTAACCATGAAATCCCACAACTTATTTGCAAATTTGTGACAATAATAAGCAAAAAAATAGTGCTCTTCCCAAATGAAATAAAGAGCAGAAACATACTATAGCTGCTGTTAATATACATACCCTTAAGGCACATTTTACTTTATTGATACTAAAGTATAAACATACTGACATTGATATGCTATATTTATAATAAGATATTATTTTACAACATTTAAAAATAAATATATGATATCATTTATTGAGTCTTAACATCATTTAGGCATTAAGTTAGCTGCTGGACTAAAATTTCAAGGAACTAAACACTTTAGAAGGAGATAATTATGTTATAGTTGAAAAACTAGTCTCTTACTGCATCATTTTAGGTTTTGACATTTCAATCTGTTACAAGAATCCTTTGTTAATTGGATTTATCTCCTTAAATTCAATTTATCTCCACCCAAGAGCTACTTTTCTTGTCACATAACATGATTTACCTGGATATTAGAGCTGAAGTCTGATAATATTTCATCTCCTGCTTAAATATTTGCTACACGATATTAAATTGTCTTTTATTACTTTGGAAAAAAACATAATAAATAAATTTTATATTGAGTTAGTTAGAAGAGGATACATAATAAAGTACCTAATACTATATTTTCTTTTCCTTCATATTTTAAAAATTTAGTTAACTTCCCCATAAAGTTGCTCAAAATTCACATGGTTCACAGTAGTTCTATGCAGCTTTTTCTTTTTAAAATATAGAACATCATTTAAATAACCACTAAAAGAAATAAAAATAAAAACTATTCAAAGCATTTGCCTCCAGGAAATTGGACTGCATGCAGGGAATGGTGAAGTAGGGGATTACTGCTTTCATTATAAGTTGTCTGCTATATAACTTAAAAAAATAAGTTGCATATTTTATTTTGAATTAAGGTGATAAAATAAGATTCTCAAATCTTTGGAATTCAAAAGCATTTTTAATTTTGTATTATGTGGTTAAAGAAACAAGCTGTGAAAAATATGTGCAAAAATAAACAAAATTATTTCACATCGCTATAAATGCTAAGAAAGAAATAAAATAGAACACATGCCAGAGAGCGAGAAAGATCAGGAGTCCGTGACCAAGGCAGACTAGTGAATAATTTCTGATTTCCCCTCCCCAGGCCCTTGGCACTCACGCGTCTGCTCTCTACTTCTCTGAGCTGGTCTGTTTTGGATACCTCATATAGATAGAATCTTGCAGTATTTATCCTTTGTGACAGGCTTCTTTAGCTTACAATAATGTCCTTCAGATGCACCTCTGTTGTCACATACAGCAAGACTTCCTTCATTGTAAAAGCTGAATATTTCATTTAATATTTTACTTTTATATATGCGTGATTTAAATTGACTTTGAGTCTTTACTAAAAGAAATAATTGGGTGCTTGGACCTATGAAATCAGCCATAATAAGAATATTTGATGCTGTCATGTATTTACATCATCTGTCCTTTAACCCTGGCCTGCTCTTCCTGGCTGTCTGCAACCATGAAAAAACAAACAAACAAACAAAAAAGAATTTCAAGGCCCAATTTAAATCCAAGTCCCCTGTGAACTATTTCAAAATTCTCAGTCTAGAGTGATTATTTATTTCTATTGCTTTCACAGGAGAGAAATATAGGTTAATATATCTTTTTAAATATAAACATAGCATATTATTTCATATTATAATGATCTCTTAGCTTCCTTTTTCCAAACACTGCCTTCCTTTCTACCTATGTCACAAGGACTTACACTAGGTAAAAGAATGGGGTTCTTTGTGGTAGGCTTTACTACCTCTGAGAGTTGGATGAGAGCCAAAGGTCCCCTCCTTCCCAAATGTATCACCAGGTACGTGCTAAAATTAAAGCAGGAAACAGAAAAAAGCCCACCACATAAACGTATTTTTGTTAGGAAGAAGAAACAAAGACGCATACAATCTGACCTTAAAGAGTCAATAATCTCCTTACTTCTAATCATTTAATCACCATTTTACAACTTGTGTAGAGTATTATTTCTGGAAAAAAATCATTTTGGGAGAAGATTCACTTAAACTTCTGGAGAGATTCAGGTGACAAAATCATTCAAATCTAAATCCTAGGCCAATAACCATCCTCAAAAGTAGGTATTGTATTAGACCCTTCTAAATATTCAGAGGTAGACAGAAGTGTAGTATTTCTAAGATATCAACATATTTTGAACATCACATATTAAAGAAAATTGTTCCTAGTAAAATTTTATCTAAGAAAAACTCCAACATTGATGTAGGAAACCTATAGCTTCTGGAGTGTAGACATGACACTTAGAGACGCTCCAATGTCAACTCACCCTTTTATTGCCCTTATTCAAAAATAAATGCTGGCTGTGTCAGTGGGGAGAGCAGAGGAAGAGTGTCAGATTAATGCTACCATCAAACACTTAAAAATGGTCATGGTTAAAATGTACAAACCTCCAGTTATAACATAAATAAGTCCTTGGAGTGTAATGTGCAGCTTGGTGACTTTAGTTAATAATCTTCGACTGTACATTTGAACGTTGCTAAGATAATAGGTCTTTAAAGTTCTCATCCCCCCTTCACATAGTTACAAAATGTGAAGGGGGGATGAGAACAAAATGTGTAAATATGTGAAGTGTTAACTAGATTTATTGTGGTGATCATTCTACAATATATACAGAGATTGACGCGTTATGTTCTACACCTGGAAGTAATATAATGTTATATGTCAATTACATCTCAAGAAAAAACAAATTAAATTAAAAAATGAAAATCTATTGGAACACTGCTGTGATAGGACTACCCCATGAAGAGATGTTATGAGTAAAGTTTGATTTTAAGGCTAGCCTTGAATACAGTAGATGCTTAATAAAATTTTTCTGAATGACAAAAGCAAATGGAGTGAATTCCTACCACAGCAAATGCAACTTACCTGTTTTGCTTGTGCAGAGGACAGACATGAATGACAATTATGCAACTAGATTATTAAACATATAAGCTTTCAATGACTCCAATAGTAGCTGCTAATCCAGATTTAGTTTCGGTAGCAGAGCTAAGGCTTACACCGCTTGGTACCTTGTAGGCAGCCATAGATGTGGAAAATGCTCTTTTTATCTATATCAGTTAACAGAGAGTAGTTAGCTTTCAGCAGGCAGGACCTTGAATATACCTGTACTGTTCTCGCACAAGGTCAGGTCAGCTGTTAAGTGTTCTGTCATAGTCTAATCTGTAAAGACCTGAAATATCTCTCAACTCAAAAAAGATGTCATATCCATTCATTATATTTAGGATGTAATGATTTGAATCTGGTGAATAGGAAATATCAGCTACTCTAGCAATTTTACATAAAACACATGCATGCCAGAGTTTGGCAAATGCATCCACAAAATTCAGAGGCCTGATACCTTGGTGAAACTTCTAGGGAGTCCATCTTATGAGGTATGTTGAAATATCCCTTCCAAGTTCAAGGTCAAGTTGCCGTCTCTGCCACCTTCTACTACTGAGAAAGATTATAACACTCTATGGGCCTTTCTAGATTTGGGACACCACATTTATCTCATTTGGCTGTGGGAATCTTGTCCATTTATGAAGTATCCTGAAAAAAATGTCGATTTTAAATGGGACCAAGCATAAGTCTCTGCAAAAAGTCCATCTGCCACGTGAGCTTCTCTATTACTTGGACTATATGACCCAAGAAATCCAATTTTGCTCGAAGTGTCTATGGTAGGCAGGACTGTGGTCTGGAACATTTTGCAGGTTGGTATAAATGATTTATAGAACAGAGGTTTGGGATATTGGAGCAAAGCTGCAATAGTTTCCACATACGATCTTTCTTTTGAGAAATCACCAAGTTTTGGAGTCATGCCTTAGTAGAGATTGAGTGCTTTAACATAGGGCAACCACTTATGAAGCCTGAGATGTCCATCATGAACCGAGTTTATCTTAAAGCAACTAGTTGCTGCTAATAAAGCACTTGAACACAAAAATTGAAATTTACAAAGATCTGTGCATAATGGAAGTTGAATTATGCAAAGAAAAACGTTAAAATTAACATGAGCAAGTCTTAGGCAATTTGTAGAATTCCTCTTGGAGTAAAAATGTTTCTGGAGCAGGACAAGTACTTCAAGGAGGGGCTACAAAGATGAAGGAGGTGGGAACGAAATGTCGCAGCCTCCTTCTCCAGGGCACTCAGCTGTGCTCTATCCTTCCCCTGTAAAGCCTGATCTCTGGTCACCACCCATCCCCCAACACACACACACCTTCATACATATACAGCTTTAGTTCACTGGCTTTCATTTCCATTATCTTAAAGATTTTATATATATTTTTAGAGAGAGGGGAAGGGAGAAAGAAAGAGAGGGAGAAAAATATCAATGTGTGGTTGCTTTCATGCACCTCTTACTGGGGACTTGGCCCTCAACCCAGGCATGTGCCCTGACTGGGAATTGAACAAGTGACCCTTTGTTCTGCAGGTCAACACTCAATCCACTGAACCATACCAGTTAAGGCTGATTTCATTTTTTTAAGTAAATGGACAAATGGCAAATGGTCTGAATTGAAATATTAAATTCAACTTCATCTAAAGGGATTTCTATCTGTGTTCCTGTCTCTGTAAGCCTAAAACTCAGGGTGAGTTAAAGTAAAGATTAAAAAAAATAGGTAGATGTGGCACTGAACAGCAAGCGGATCCTGCTGCCAGCCACCACCCCCTAGACAAAATTCTGGAGGCGAAAGTTTGATGATGAAGGAAAGTCTTTATTCAAAAGCTACACAACTTTCCCGACACATTCCCCCCTTAAGCCTAACAATTAAGGCTAAATTCTTTAACTCTTTAGTTATATCTTTAATCACTTAAGCTATCAATTAAGGCTAAAATCATTAACTCCTGGGATCCTCTATCATTCCCCCTATTAGTTTTTAATTGTCTTATTTCTATAGGATTAGAATGTAAACTAAAACAACATAAGGTACAAAAACTTCACAATTTTGGAGGAATGGTGGGCTTCTGCCTCAGAGCTCATCCCCTCTGGAACACCCAAAGAATAACCCCGCCACCCCCTGCCAGACCAGCCCAATCCTAGGCTGTGCCCGCATCTTCTTTCATCCAAAGTGCCATCCCTTGGGAGTACAAGCAGCTCCAGCACTATCGTTTAGGCATCCCGGAGGAAGAGAGCCAGAGAGCCAGTCTCTGACCTCCTTTTATGTTACATCTCCCGGCCCATAATCCAATGTGCTCTGGATGGTAGCCTTCATCTCCTCAGCCAGCCCAGTCCTAGGCTGTTTACCATTGCCCCAGGCAACCTGCCTGCTATGGCCCTGCCTTCCTGCCCAGTGATCTCATCAGATCTCTCTGTATCAGAAGCTAAAGGCTATAATGAATTTACAGGTGATTGGTTATGTGCATAAATTGAGGAAGATAATTGTGCCAGAGATTCCACAGTTTAGTAATTTGTTGTTGTGCTTTTGGTTATTATTTCTTTCTCTGCTGAAACCTTAAGTAATTGTTTACTGTGTTCAACTGAAGATGTTATTGACAATTTCAGAGTAACGCAAAAGATACTTTTCAATGTTAGTGTTAGGATGTCAGCAATTGCAAAGAATAAGTCTCAATTTGGGCAGTTTCAGATTGATCTGTAAACACAATTTCTCAGCAATAACAGAATTCTCTTGGAAATTAAAAATACAAATTTACAATAATAAAACCAACGACAATACTGGCAGTTGTGATAGTATAAACAATGACGGTGATTCTCATCTTGAATGGACACTTCGTCTTATTCCACGTTATTGTTGCAGTGCTTTTGCTGAATGATCATTTAATTATCACTACAATAAATGAGGTAAGAACCATTGTTCCCTCTGTTCAGTGAGAAATTTGAGTCACCAAAAGATTAAGAAACTTACCAGAGATCAAACTTCTTATATGTAAGTCAAAAGATGTCAGAGTAGGTAGACATAGGTCATAACCACCACACGGATATACTTTGCATTCACAAATGGGGGTGAAGGAAGTTAGTGTTTTATTTATATATTCATGGACAAAGTAAGTCTAGAACACTAAGTTGCTTCAGAGTGTCACTGTCATACTCTATTTGTATTTGTCTCTTAACTTTTATTAATATCATTTTCCATTTTATTCATATGAGACACAATATGAGACACAGTGTCATAAAATAAGTATCACTAGAACTATAATTCTCATACTGTCAACTGGCAAAGGCACTAATTAAAACTGAACAAGTACTATTTATGTAAACAGACAAGTTGCATCCTCCATAAGAATGGTGATTTAGGAAATACTTCTCATAATAAGTTAAGAAGACTGTAGAAATATCGCTTCACCATAAGTGAAACAAAAGAATCAATTTGTTACACAGAAAATGGATAATGTGGAAAGAATCAATTTGTTACACAGAAAATGGGTAATGTGGAAATTGGATTCTGTGACAACTCACTGAACAAACAATCATGAGCAACCACAATAAAATGTAATTTCCTTTATCTCAAATTCTTTAAAGTTAGCAGTTAAAGCTGGATTCTCATATATGCCGTTCCATATAGTTTATCTTTCAAGCAGATGATTTTATGTGTCAAATATCTGTGGCAGGGATAATTCATGAGCTGAGATTTTAGGGGTGAAGAAATCGATGGAACATCACACTGCTGTTCCTTTGCTCGAAACCCATAATTGCACAATGTTAATTTTTTTCACTTTTACGTGAGTTCATGTAGCAGCAGGGAAGCATAATATAATCAAGACAGCAGGGAGCTTCTCTCTACAACTAGAAATGAATTTACATTTGTCCATTATGTAAATGATTCTTTACCGTTTTTGTATTTGCCTATTTGAAGTAGTAACAAAGTGAATTTTCATGTGCACTTATGAGAATGTTTTCAAAATTGTATACAACAATACACATTTCTGCATTAATATTAAGAGCAGTTACTAATGTATTTCTTTCAGAAATAACAAATTGATCAAGTTTGTTATTTTCCTCATTTAGCTTGTATATGATTTAACCTGTAAAGCTAAGTTTGTTAATAGATTATCTAACTTGAATTAGCCATGATTATAGATTTAATAGTTGGTGGCCATTAAATACTTTTTAATAATTAGTAAATCCTCTAAATTTTTCACTTAGAAAGACACTAATATTATTTACTAAATGAGAACAAAAATAAAATTATTATAATTTCTAGATTCTGACAGATAGCCTTAATCAAACAGTTCCAGAAACATAAAACAGAAAGTTTCCAGACTCTGCAATTTTTGACTTATGTCTTTCCAGTTTTGTTCTCTTGCATTATAAATACAGTTGAATGAATTTGCTGCAAGTATGAAAAATAAATTTAACTGAAGAAATAAAAGTGAAATTTCAACTGAATGCTTTTCTATGGATTTCATTTCATTGCCAAGTTTGCTTTTGTCTCAGTGATTGCCATATATTTTTAATTCCTGAAATTTCATTCACTTTATAGCAGCTGCACAGTCACTCACTCAGTCAGTGCAATTAATAACAGATGGTGGGCAAGCAGTAAAAGTGTTCAAACCATTTATTTTCTTTAGTGCAGACTCTTGGGGCACAGGTTTCTCACTAGTAAGCAAGTTTTTTGTTGAGTAGTTTGTCTTTTTTTTTCTGAGAGTATTGTCCAAAGAATAGTGTAAGCTCAGGAGTCCATTCTTCTCACTGAATGCTTCCCCCATATTACTCACCTACTTGTATGCCTTCAACTGCTACCTTTGAGACAATAACCCTCATATTTACAATCAGGGCCCTTTTCACTATATTCAAAATATTTACATGTGAATTTGCTCCCAAGCTCGTATATAATCTTCATAACAGTTCTCTGTCTACTGTTTTGGAGCCTCTTCTCCCCTGCATGTTTCTTTTATATCTGTGTATTCCGGCCCAGTGTGTCCTCTCCCCACACCTGAAGGGTGTAATTCCTTCCGCAATGTTCTCCTACTGCCAGTAGCTACAATCGGCTCTACTCTGAGCCCTGTCCCTGCATTAGTTCATTTTACAAAGTATCATTACTTTGCAGAGCCTTGGTAAATGAACTAAATCCCTCGGGCATCTAAGACTTTCTGTAACTGGCACAAGGAATTTTTGTAGGGTCATGCTTATTTCTTAACTATGCAAACCAACACCTCTAGTTAGGTCATTTTTGCTACATCTCCCCTTTGTACCTCTCTCTACACAAAAATACACAAAAACACACTTGACTCGTATTGGCAACTGTGTCTTGCTTCATTTTATGCCTGACATGGTCACCTCCTTCAGAAATGCTCAACTAGCTCAAATCATGTATTTTACTCCAAACTGCCTCAGGATGTTCTTACAAATTCCAAATTTCTTATGCTTAAATAATCCCATACTTCAGTACTCTCTCTTTACAACCTTTTTTTTTTTTTTTTGAAAATTTGTATTAATTCCTCTTTATTAGTGAGGTATACTTGGCATACAACATTATATTTGTTTCAGATGTGCAATATAATGATTAAATATTTGGATACATTGCAAAATGTCTCCATAATAAGTCTAGTTAGCATTTGCTTTACAATCTTGACTATTGTATGATGCATGGTGACCTGGAATTTAAAGGAAATTTCACATTGATGGTATCCATTTTAATACAATGACACTTGTTTAAAAATCTGTTTCTGTATTATAAATCAGTTAGATATGACAGTAGAAGTTATAAAAAACAATTGTGATGAAATGATCTAAATTCCAGGATTTCTGTAGGGACCAGAGGCAAGATATAACTCAGAAAAGGAAATATGTAGGCAAAATCCATAGGAATTCTGATAATTTAAATATAATACTTAGTAGACTTTCTCTCTGCTTCAAAATGATGCACACATGGTTTAAAGTAAACCTGCTTTCACTTTTGATGTTTTAAATTTGGGAATGCATTATCCATTCCAATTTGTGTTTAACCAATATATTTTTTGAGACATGGGCAGGGTGCAGTTATTACTTCTTGCACAATTCTGCCTCCATGGCCTTACATTTAAGTTAGCAATTGGAAACTCCTTACATAATCAAGTGGACAAAGAGAGAGCGGTCTCACAAGAACTCTTTGGCCCTAGGTCTGCTCCAAGTGGATCATCTGTCACCTGGTGGAGGTAGGTTACATTCTTGCCACAAAAACGGGATCCCCTTGTACTTATTTTTTATTGTTCTATGATTGTCAGTGAGCACTGGTGAACTGCAAAGTAGAAAGTGCAAGACGAGTTGGGTGGGAAAGGGGGGCAGCAGCTGGATTGGAAGCTGCGTTTGGTTGGGGGTCGGGAAATCAAGTCTGAGACAGACATGCTTGCAGGACGTGGTGGACGGTGCTTTCACTGACAGCTCCACGAAGGACTGAAGAAAACAGTGAGAGTTTGACCCTTGATAAAGTTGAAACGGAAGCTTCATTCGATCTTTTGAGAAGTTGCAAAGTTCGATGGACAAATAGACTACAAGACCTAAGCAAACATTTGCAGTAATGACATTGTCCAAAAATACTGAAAAAGAAAGAAAAGTTAAGAAGAGAATAGAGAAATATCACAAACTAATGAAACATAAAAGGAAAAGAGAAGAAATGAATAAAATATAAAAATTATAATCTGTAAGTCTTGGCAGTTTTATATGTGATATAACTTTGTACACTACAATAATTTGGGGTATCTTCATATGATAAAATTTATTTTCATACTAATATGTATTTCATTTTTATGTTGTAAGGCCTTTTACATAACCATCAATAAAACAAAACAACTTTTTAAAATATAAATAACAATGTTAACACTTTGATTTAGGAATACTAATATAAATGTTGAATTTTGATAAAACCAATAAGTCACCAGGGTATTTATGAAAATAAAAAATTATGCATTGTATTTATAGGTTAAATTAACTAATGCATAAAATAGTATGCCATTAATGACTGTATTAATGACAGTCACAACTGAATATTTCAGGAAGTATAGACTTTTTTCCCTTCTAATATTCCGTATTTTGCAACTTCTTGCTGTTCTGAAAGTTTACAAATGTATTCTCTTTCTTACTCCCTTTCCTCTGAAAGAGTGGTCTTTCTTATGTTTATTATCCAAGATGGATTTATGGGAGTCACATGAACATATTAACAACTGGTGAATTAGTAATACTGACCCTCTGAAAATATGAAAGAAAGGCTGAAGTTTGCTAAGTGATAAAAAGATGGAAACTCAAGAACAAATATTTATTACAAGGTAAGATTATCAAATTTGTAAACATGTAAATGGTATTAGAGATCAGATCTGTCAGTTTCTCTAAATCAGCAGAAAGTTGTTGCGGACCAATGCGGGCAAACGAGCAACAACAATGACAGTCCACACCTCATCTGCACTCACGCTACTGGTGGACTTGTTTTACACCACAGACTTAAAGTGAACACTGGGGCCAGACATGGTGCTGGAACAGACTGTTGAAACACAGCTGTAAATGAAATTGCTCTAGGAAAAAAAAGGACACTTATTTTTGTTATCATTGTTATGATTTGTGAGAGGATAATAAAATGCCTTCACGACAGCATGGATGGAACTGGAAAGCATCATGCTAAGCAAAATAAGCCAGGTGGTGAAAGACAAATACCATATGACCTCACCTTTAACAGGAACCTAATCAACAAAACAAACAGACAAGCATGATATAACCAAAGACACTGAAATTGAGAACAGGCTGACAGTCACCAGAGGGGAGAGGGGAGGGAATTTCAGGGAGGAAAGGGGAAGGGTTTACAGGAACAAGTATAAAGGACACATGGACAAAAACTAGGGGGGGTGGAAATGGGAGGGAGGTGGGGAGGGCTGGGGTGGTGGGCTGGGATGGGAGTAAAAGACAGAAAACTGTACAAGAACAACAATTAAAATAAAATTTAAAACATAAATTAATAAATAAAATGTCAATTTTGGAGGGATTAAACTTATTTTCAAAATTGAGTGAAATAATCTATATTGTCAAAAATCAAGTTAGTGATTTCCTTTGGGAGTTGCAACTAGAAGCAAGGATGGACAGACTTGTAAGACTAAAATACCTAAGAAAATTGGTGTAGCCCCAAAACAATAACACATTTTTAATGTTTTAGGGTATTTTCAATAACTTTTTAAATGATTGATGTGTATTGTGGAGACAGCACAAAAATAAATAAAAAAACTAATCGTGATAATTAATGCTGTATTTGAATCCTATGGAAGGGAGGCTTCCAAGACCTCCCCCAAGTCCCCTGTCCCTGGGGTAGCTGATTTACACAGTCTCCTTCCCTTGAGTGTGGGAGCAATGCATGAATATGATGATGGGATACCACGGTTGTGATCAGTTTACCAATGAACTGTGTGTTCATGGAAAGATTCTCCGATGGGGCTGACCCTCTTTGGTTAGACTTTCAAAGGAGGTGGTGAAACATCAGAGGTGGAGGACTGCGGACAAAGAGGTTGTGAATTGTGTGAATCATCTATTACAGAAATCAACTTAATAAGACCTATCTGAACTCACAGATGTTTGTCTTACTGCATTTTCTATTTTTATTATTATAAATAAAATCCAATTGTTTTAATTTCAACTCTTTAATTATTTTTTCTACTTTATTTGGTTTAATTTTTTTATTTTCCTAGAACCTTAAGAGAAAAGATTATATCCTTGTTTTCATGCCTCTTCTTTTTCCTCCCAACATAAACATTCAAAGTCATAGTTCTCAAGACCACTTTTGCTGTACTGATCAAATTTGTATATATTGTTTTCACTTTTATTCAATTATACTATTATCTATTTTCTTGAGATTTTGTTTCAAATGTTATTTAGAGGTGAATTATTTAATTTCTACACATTTGAATATTTTAATATGTGACTTTTTGTGGATCACTAATATAATTATATCGTTTATATGTGATATTGTCTCTTTTAATCTAGCATATGTTTTTCACAGTTCTCTATACTAGCATCTGTCAGTACTGAATTCTACCTTATAATTAATAATATTTCACAGCAGTTATAAACCATGCTGCTATGAAAATATGAGTGTAAATTTTGGTATACATACTATTTTTATTATCCTCAGGCATAAACCTATGAAAAAATACCTAGGACTTGAATTTCTGGGTCATATGGTAACTGTTTAATATTTTGAGAAACAGTCAAATTATTTTTCATCCCTACCACCAATTTCTCAAAATTCTTGCTAACATGTTGTTATAATCTGTCCTTTTAAATTTGACCATTGTTCTGGGTATTAAGTAGTATCTCAGTGTGATTTTTATTTGTATTTCTACAAAGGTTTGTGATGGTGAGCATCTTTTCATGATTCTTCGTCCAATTTTAAGTTTGGCCATCTTTTCTAGTTGAGTTGTGATACTTCTCTATGTAGTCTTGTATGTATCTCTAATCAGATGTGTGATTTGTAAATATTACACACCATATTGTCACTCTCTTGATGGTGTCCTTTCCAGTACAATTGTCAAATTTTTATGAAGTAAAATATATCTCTTATTTCTGTGGTTGTTCATGTTTTTGGTGGCATGTCTAAGAGACAATTACATTATTCAAACCCATGAAGTTATTTGTGTGTTCTTTTCCTGAACGCTTCATACTTTAATTCTTAAGTTAGACCAATGATCAATTTTGAATTAATCAGTGAATGGTGTGAGGAGGTGGTCCAACGGCTTTTATTGTATGTGGATATCATGTTTATCATTATGTTTTATGACAAGAATATTTCCCCCATTGAATCATTTTGGCATTTTGTCAAACATGGATTGACTATAAATACAAATGTTTATTTCTGAGATTTAAGTCGTGTTCCATTGATCTGTATGTATATACTTATGCTGGCACCACAAGTCTAGATTACTGTCGGTTTGGTTTAAGATTGAAAGTCAAAGAATGTACATCTTCTAGCATTGATACTTTTTTAAAAAGATCATTTGTGTATTCTGTTCCTCTTGCATTTCACATGAATTTTGAAATCATCTTGTCAATTTTGGAACCAAGAAAAAGGCTCGCATTTTGATAGGGTTTGCATTGAATCTATAGATCTGAGCTTTACCATATAACAGGGATGCCCATGAATTTGTGATATCTTTTCATGGATTTACATTTTCCTTATTTCAACAATATTTTGCATTTTTCTGTCCATAAGTCTTGCATTTAAAAATATTTTCCTGAAGAATTGTATTTCTTTTTAGTCTATTTAAAAGTGCATACTATGAATAACTTAGAACAGAAGCATTTGGTCTTTCACCATGAATTTGGGTAGAGCTGGTTTTGGGTAGAACAAGCCGAGGAGCTTCACTTCTATTCCTAGTTTTTTGAGTGCTTTTATTATAAAAGGTGTTGAATTTCGTCAAATGCTTTTTATGTGTCTATTGAAATATTAAAGTGTGCTACGTTGATAGTTCTTATACATTAAATTCTTAATGCATTCCTTGGCTGAAACCCATTTGGTCATATGTAATTATTTTGATATGTTATTGGATTCATTTTGCTAGTATATTTGAAGATTCTTTGTCTATAGTCATTAGAAATATTGATCTGTAAATTGTTCTTATGATACTTTACTAGAAGGAAAATAGCCACCTGGATTATTTCTATGGCAAGGAAATATTGCTTTTTCACATTAATTCATGAACTCATTTTGTTTTTATCAAGATACATGCAAAAATAATGCAAATTTATATTAATACAAGAAAATTAGTCATCATCACCAGGAGGTGTTTCTTTTGAATGGAAGAGAAGCATGTAATTTCTCAGGGAGGATGCACACTTAAAAAAGAAAATTACTAAGTCTTGTTTTATAGTGCTTTTAAAAAGATTTTTCTCCTTCAGTTTTGTTATTTTAAACCCAATAAATTAAAGATGTAGATGTAAGCTAGTGTTTATGTCTCATATGTAGTTGGTCCATAAACATTGTTTAAAATACGTAAAGTTTTACAATAAGGTGTTATTCCTGGACCTACTGACTACAGCTTATGAATAACTGGCTCTGGCCCTCTGTGCATTGTACTATAGATGAGCATGGGGTACCATACTGAGCTTTTACCATAACTGGTCATTAACACTCTAGAATGCTTTATGTTAGAGGGAAAAAAAGTTGACTATCATTGAATGGAAAACAAAAACATGATTATACTTAGAAAAGAAAAGCAGTAAATGGTTCATTTACTCTCTTTCCATTTGCAGAATTGTAATAAAAATGCCAACTAGATTGATATTTAGGCAAACAGTGCATTGCAATAAAGTTAAGATTACTAGAGGAGCTGCATTAATGCACAGCATTCCTCTTTGGGGGCGCTTTTCCATTTCAATTTCGGGAGTACATGGGTATTATAATTTCAGTTATAGATACTTATTTAGCTTTTGATTCACAGAGAACTGTCTTTTGTATGAAATTAATGTTAACACTTCTGAGTTGTTTTATTTTACCATGCGTTCCTAGATTTTAATCTTAATATTAAAAATCACAACATTTGAAAGAAGTTGCAGTCCTGTATATCATACAATGTACTGAATGCCTTCCAGTTTACACATTATTAAGCTGCTGTAGCAGCAGCTGCATAGGATTTAGCACAACATATGGTGTTGATTCTTTCTGGTTTTAATGAAAATGTGATTTATAAATCTCTTGCAACAAACTGGTGATGAGATGTTTAGCAAAGCTATAAACACATTACTTGATATTTAAAAATGCCACATTTTTTCTTGTGAGTAAAAGGATGACAGAATTATGAAGGTAGTTTTAAGAAGGAGAGAAAAATAAAATAGAAAGAATGGGAAACAAGGCTTAATTACAAGGTGATAGCTAATAGCTTCCTAAGTGAGTCTTATAAAATAATAAATTTACTTTTATGGGTTAAATAATCACTTAAGTATTAATTTCAGATTTTCTAAAAATTTAAAGCAGTAAGAATATAATGAGGCTGTTTGTGTGCTTTTTTAATCCAGGTTAGAGGTTATACAGCAGCTAAAGAGAAACTACTATAGCAACATGTATAAGAACACTATGTGAGACAATTCAAATAAATGTTGTTAACATGAACTCTACAACTCTTTAAATGTAGAAAAAATGTGTCATCAATTAAAATAAAATAAAAATTTGTCATACAGACTCTGGGTATTCATATTCTAAGAAATACCTTGATGAAGCTTGCCTTTTACTCAACTATTTTTTTTCTTATTCATATGGAATTTAGTCTTTGTACAAATTAAGCAGTGATTTTATGTGGTTCTAGTACCTTCTGATGAAAACATTTTTCTTATGTATTTAAGATGACCTATGATGGTATCTGGGATCTTATCACTTAAAAAGAACCACTTAAAAACCTTCCAATGAATCTCTGGCTGGTGTGGCTCAGTTCACTGAGTGCTGGCTTGCCAGCCAAAAAGTTGCTGATTCAATTCCCAGTCACGGCACATACCTGGGTGGCAGGCCAGGTCCCCAGGTGGGGGACATGTGAGAGGCAACTGATTGTTTCTCTCACACGTCCATGGTTCTCTCCCTCTCTTTCTCCCTCCGTCCCTTTCTTTCTAAAAAATAAATTAATTAAATCTTAAAAAACCTTCCAATGAAAATAAATATTATCACTAAAATAGGAGATCTAATAGGAACAAAAACATCCTTTACTTTTAAAGTAATATATAATGCAAGCTTTTTAAGGAGTAATAGGTGTTCCTTATATGTACATATATGAAGAGAGCTGGATTCCATATTTAATAACTTTTAAACCTTTATTACTTACACAAATAAAGTATTTTTTAAATTAAAGATGCTGTCAAAACCTATACAAGCAGCCCTTCTTACAAATAATACTGCCATCATCATGAATGGCATTACCTATGTTTCAATGTCACTGATATTATAGATTCAGATTGAGATGTAAATGCATTTCTTCATATTCATTTGCTTAGTGCCAAATATTCAGATGCTCTTTTACTCTGAGCTCAAGAAGATTGGGGATGGCAGTTTCTGTTTTCAGACTGATCTCTCTGCTAATCAATTAACCTTTAAAATCTCTACTTCCTCTTCATGCAAAGTCCTCCTTCCTAAATTCCTGCATAAGAGGACTTACTTTCATGTCTTGGAAGAACATTTCTCACCCTAGTTTATTTTTGTCAGGTGTATCTAAATATTACAGTGGGCATCATTCGGCCACAAACTGGTAACTTAGCTGCATATAAGACTGAAGAAACCAATATCAGACCCTTAGGAAATAAAATAATTAAAACAGCAAAGAAGATATCTTGTTTTAAAAAAGGAAAATAGTAGCTAACATCTATTACTGAATGCATTTACTTATAATAAATAACACAGATCTCTTTAAGCCAGGTAACACAGCTTGTAAAATATAGGTATTTCTATAGAAATTATGTTATAATAAGAGTGGTAGACCTGTTATGCTAAATCAAATAAGCCAGGCAGTGAAAGACAAATACCATATGATATCACTTATATGTAGAATCTAATGACCAAAATAAGTTAACAGATAAAATAGAAACAGAAGCATAGATATATGGAGCAGACTGACGGCTGTCAGAGAGGAGGGGGGACTTGATAAAAGAAGGGGAAGGGATTAGCCAAAGAACATATATGCAAGACCCATGGGCACAGACAAAGATGTGATGAGGGGCTAAGGGGGTAGGCTAAGTGGAGGTGGGCAAAGCAGGAAAAAGTGGGGACAATATAATAGAATAAACAATAATGTACAAAGGCACCATCACTGTTCTGGTTATTACTACCATCATGGCCATTATCAATGAACACAAATAATTTACAGTTGTCTGTTGTCCTGTCTAGGAAAATAAATGGTACCAAGAGAAACAAAAATCAATAGAGAGGAAATTAACTAAATATCAAATTAAATGTTGACAGCAGCCTCTCAAGGGGCAGTAAAAAGATTCTGTTTCTCATACCAAGGAAACATACTTAACACCATTTCTCTCATAGTATCTCTCTGATCTACCACGTGGGACATCTGTCGCAGAGTTTCTATCCTCTGGACCCCTAAAAATATGAGTTCTACAACCCAGACTGATTGATAGGTGCATGTTTGTTCTTGATTTTTTATCCTCCCAAGTATTTTAGAGGTTTTCCAGGACAATTTTAGTATTCAACATTTCCTGAATTTCATTTTAGTGCATTGCAAAAGGTGGGCATTGGTCAGACTCAGAACCTATATTCTAAATCAAAGACCAGGTAAAATTCCATGAGTGTTCGTGTGCACCCTGTCGGTATGACTTGTTCCATTCCCACACATCTGCATAGAATTGTTCTCTGGGGCACTACCTACTGAAACTGCCCTCAAATGTATCCTGCTGAGGTTAAAATTTTCTGATGAATAAATGCTGTTCATTTTACAGATTATTTAATTTTAAAAATAAGGAGGAAACAATGCAGGGTCTTAATTCCAGAGGCTGAGCAAGCCTGAAGAAAGAGAGCAGTAAAGTTCTATTTATTATTGGGTTGGCCAAAAAGCTTGTTATTTTCCCCATACTACGGCTTTAGTAGTGCATAGTTTTCTTTAACTTCTCAGAACAATTTTGTTAGATTGTATTGTGACAGCTGTCATATCAGTGTTCACTTAAAAAATAAAACATCAAAATGGTGAATTTCTGGGCAGCTATTTTAATATTGAAAATGGAAGAAAAAACACAACATTTTCAGTGTATTTTACTTTATTATTTCAAGAAAGTTAAAATGCAACTGAAATGCGGGAAAGAAAGGTTTGTGCAGTGTGTGGAGGGGGTGCTGTGACTGACTATGATATGATATGTATCATATCATATCATTTTGATATGTATCAAAAGTGGTTTGTGAAGTTTCTTGGTGCTATTGATGTTTTAGCCAAATGATTGTTTACTGTGGGGCTGTCTTGCACATTGGGAGATGTCTAGCAGCACCCCTGGCCTCTACCCACAGCAAGCCAATAGTGGGAGATATCTGATATATTCAAAACATCCAATTTAATAAAGTTATGGGTAAAAATGAAAACTATGTTTTCTATTTTATGGGAAAAGTTAAATGGGCTTTTTGTCCAACCCAATAATTTTTATGACTGCCCTCCCCACTTGGATCTGGAGTTCAAGGCTTGGTCAGTCTAGATGGGACTTCTCCCACTTGAATATGAAAGTAATAATAACTCATATGAAGTGGTACTTTAACTCACTAAGAAGACACACAACTGGTAGAATCTAATGTTTCTCCAGTTCACAAGGCATGATAGAAAAATTCTCAGTGGCCATCCAAATTGTAATGGATGCAGCGACTGGCTGGTGTGTGAGATTTTTGTTTCAGATAATTTGGAAAACTCACAGCAACTACAGTAGATGGCAGCTTTTTCTCAGATTTTTCAGTCATAGTCACTATGTGCAGATCAACAGAGAAAGAGCTGAAAAAGATACAAACAACACAAGATGTGTCAAAATAAGCAAATAAAACAGCACTTGAAATCAATAATGTAACTGAAGAAGCCGCAGAATTTATCCAACTTAACTGTGTGATAGCCAGTGGATTTGTGGGAGGTTATGATCTAGCCTTGCATCTTTGCCTTTCTTTCGCTTTCTTTTCTCCTTTATTATTATTTTAAGTCATTTTTATTGTTATTCAATTGCTGTTGACCTAATGTTCCCCCTTTGCCCTCTTCCACCCATCCCACCTCACCTCTCCCGAAGCCGGTCCCCATGCTGTTTGTTATCCATGCCCATGGGTCATTCCTACATGTTCTTTGACTACTCCCTTCTCCTTCTTTTCACCATTATCCTCCCCCATACTCCCGTTGGTCACTTTTAGTCTGGTCCATGTTTACATGCCTATGGTTGTATTTTGCTTGCTTATTTTGTTCATTGGTTTCCCCTTATAAGTGAGATCATATGGTATTTGTCTTTCATCTACTAATCTATTTCATTTAGCATAACATTCTCCACTTTCATCCATGCTGTCAAAAAATCTAGGCATTCCTTCTTTCTATCTGCTGCATTGTATTCCATTCGCTAAATGTACCACAGTGTTTTGCCCCACTCATTTGCTGATGGGCACTTAGTCTGTTTCCGGCCCTTGGCTATTGTAAATAGTGCTGCTGTGGATATAAGGGTTCATAAGTGCAATGGAATAGGTGATTCAGGATCTTCAGGGTAGATTCCCAGCCATAAAATTGATACATCAAAAAGCTGTTTCATTTTTAGTTTGTTGAGGAAATTTCAGTCTTCCACAGTGGCTGCACCAACCTGCATTCCCTCCACCAGTGCACTAGGGTTCCCTTCTTCTGCATCTTCTCCAGCATCTGCTGTTTGTTGATTTATTAATGATGGACATTCTGACAGGTGTGAGGTGATATCTTATTGTGGTTTTAATGTGCATCTCTCTGATGGCTAGTGATGCTGAGCATCTTCTCATATGTGTACGAGACATCTGTATGTCCTCCTTGGGGAAGTGTCTATTCAGGTCCTTAGTTCATTTTCAATTGAATTGTTTTCTTGGTGTTGAGCCATGTGAGTTCTTTACATATTTTGGAGATCAAATTGTTGTCTGAGGTATCATTGGCAAACATGTTCTCCTATACACTTAGTTCCCTTTTTATTTTGATGATAGTTTCTTTAGCTGTGCAGAAGGTTTTTTAGTTTGATGTAGTCCCATCTGTTTATTTTTTTCCTTTATTTACCTTGTCCTAGGAAATATATTGGCGATAATATTGCTTTATGTGATATCTGAAAATATCCTGCCTATGTTTTCCCCTAGGACTGTTATGGTGTCACAACCTATGTTTAAGTCTTTTATCCATTTTGAATTTATTCTCATACCTGATGTAAGTTGTTGGCTTTGTTTCATTATTTTTGCATGTACCAGTCCTATCCTCCAAATACCATTTATCTCAGAGGCTATCTTACTCCACTGAATGCTCATGTCTTTTTGTCAAATACTAAAGGGCCATAGAGATTTGGGTTTATTTCTGGTTTCTCTTTTCTGATCCATTTAGATGCCTATTCTTATTGATTTAGATGCCTGTTCTTATGCCAATACTACTGTTTTGATTACAGTGGTCTTGTAGTATTGTTATAGGGTAGCTTGTTATTGGGTATTGTGATCACTCCTACTTTGTTCTTCTTTCTCAGGATCACTAACACTATTTGGGTTCTTTGTAGGTTCCATATAATTTTTTTTAAATTATTTATTCTAGATCTGTGAAGTATGCCATTGGTATTTTAATAATAATTGTGTTGAATCTATAGATTCCTTTTGGTAGCATAGACATTTTAATGATGTTGATTCTTCCAATCCATAGGCATGGTGAATGCTTCCATTTAGCTTTGCATCTTAAGGACATGAATGTTCTGTCACAGTGAGAACAGTAGTAGTGACATGGTGGTATCTCAAAAATATGAGCCACCAAATTCTCCAGGATAAGGAGAAACAACTACCTGAGAAAAATGAAAGCCAAATTTAACATTTGACTTTTGAAGCTTGGCAAAATAATATCTCTATAATATCTGCTATATAGTGTGTTTTCAATAGCATTCTTTTTTAATATTCTTTTTTAATATTTGATTTCTTTATTTTTTAGAGAGAGGGGAAGGGAAGGAGAAAGTGAAGGAGAGAAACATCAATGTGTAGTTGCCTCTCACATGGCCCCCACTGGGGACCTGGCTCACAACCCAGGCATATGCCCTGACTGGGAATCAAATTATGACCCTTTGGTTCACAGCCCACACTCAATCCACTAAGCTACACCAGCCAGGGCTCAATAGCATTAGTGAGCAAAACATGGCTTTCTTTTTATTTATTCATTTATTTATTTTTTATTGATCAAAGATAGTTATCTCCATTTTCACCCCACCATGCCTCCTGCCCCACCCATCCCACCCTCCCACTCTAGAACCTACCCTCTTTGGCATTGTCCATGTCTCCTTTATACATATTCCTTGATGGACTTTCCCCTATTTTCCCCCATTATCCCTCTCCCCATACCCCTCTGGTTACTGTCAGTTTATTCTTTATTTCAGTGTCTCTGGTTATATTTTCCTTGCTTGTTTGTTTTGTTGATTAGGTTCCACTTATAGGTGAGATCATATGGCATTTGTCTTTCACTGCCTGGCTTATTTCACTTAACATAATGCTCTTCAGTTTCATCCATGCTGTCAGGAAGGGTAGGAGCTCCTTCTTTCTCTCTGGTGTGGACTATTCCATTGTGTAAATGTACCATAGTTTTTTGATCCACCCATTTACTGATGAGCACTTAGGTTGCTTCCAGCACTTGGCTATTTCAAATTGTACTGCTATGAATATTGGGGTACATAGGTTCTTCTGAGAAAGAAGAACAGAGTAGGAGGGATCATAACAACTGATATCAAACTGTATTACAAGGCCATATGATCAAAGAACAGAAACATAGACCAATGAAACATAATAGAGAACCCAGAAATAAATCCAAGTCTCTATGGTCAATTAATGTTTGACAAAGGAGGCAGAAGCATCCAATGGAGTAAAAATAGCCTCTTCAACAAATGATGTTGGGAAATCTAGACAGCTGCATGCAAAAAACTGAAACTTGACCACCAACTTACACCATACACAAAACCATAGTCAAGGTGGATAAAAGACTTAAATATAAGTTGCAATACCATAAAAATCCTAGCGGAGAACATAGGCAGGAAAATCTCAGATATTCCATGCAGCAATATTTTCACTGATATGTCCCCTAGTGCAAGGGACATAAAGGACATAAACAAATGGGACCTCATCAAAATAAAATGCTTCTGCATGGCTAAGAAAACTGCAGTACAGTGAAAACAGAAGCAACCATATTGGAAAATATATTTGCAAATGATGCCTCAAGGATTTCATCTCCAAAATATATAAAGAACTCACGGGACTCTGACCCAGCTCACAGGAAGACAAATAACCCAATAAAAAAATCGACAAGGGACCTGAACAGATACTTGTCCAATCCAAACATACAGAGGACCCAGAGACATATGAAAGGATGCTCAGCAACACTAGCCATCAAAGAGATGCAAATTGAAACCACAATGAGATAGTGCTTCACATCTGTCAGAATGGCCATCATTAATAAATCAATGAACAAGAAGTGCTGGAGAGGATACAGGGAAAAGGGAACCCTAGTGCACTGTTGGAGGGAATGCAGACTGGTGCAGCCACTGTGGAAAACAGGATGGAATTTCCTCAGAAAACTAAAAATGGAAATGCCTTTTTTTCCCAACAATACCACTGCTAGGACTATACCCTAAGAATCCTAAAACATGGCTTTCATTATTTTTTTTAAATCTGCATCTGTTTAGAATTAGCCTATAAAATCACCACTAGATGCATAGAAACACAGGAAAATTTTTGGATTTATATCTCTGTCAATTTTGCCCTCTTTTTTATTAAAAATATGATATTCCTTGTGCTTTATATGGTAGTGTCAATAACAAAAATATTTATTGTAGCTTTAATGTTAGAGCTGACTCTTCAAATTATTTTTTTTCAGGTAAGGTTGATTAACAACATAATTTTCAAGTGTACAGTTCTATAACACATCACCTACATATTGCAGTGTGTGCTCACTACCAAATCCAGTCTCCTTCCCTCAACAAATATTTGACCCGCTTTATTCTCTTCATCCTCTGTGCACCCATCTCCCTTTAAGTACTGTTGTCTGGGTCTGTGAGTTTGTTTTATTTGATGGTTTGTTGCTTCCAGTTTTATATCCCACATATGAGTGAAATCACATGGTTCTTGTCCTTTTCCATTTGACTTATTGAAATTAGTGTGATACTCTGAAGGATCCATCTGTGTTGTCACAAATGGGAATACTTCATCCTTTTTGTGGCTGAGGAGTATTCTATTGCGGTTCCATTCCACATCCTCTTTATCTAATCACTTATTGAAGAACACTTAAGTTGTTTCCATGTCTTCACTTTTGTAAATAACACAGCAACTAACATGGTAGTACATATATCTTTTCAAATAAATGTTTTCAAAGTTCTCAAGTAGAATCTCAGATGAAATATTGTTAGGCAATATGGTATCTCTCTTTTTATTTTCTGAGGAACTTCCATACTGTTTTCAACAGTACCTGTACCAATTTATATTCTCATCAGCAATCTATGAGGGTTCTCTTTTTCTACAGCCTCTCCAACACTTTTTAGTTCTTGTTTTATTTGTAACAGTGATTCTAACATGTGTGAGGTGATAACTCATTGTGGTTTTGATTTGCATTCCCCTTTATAGCTAGTGAAATGGAGCATTTTTCATACATTGGATGGCCATTCTTATGTCTTATTAGAATAAATATCTGTTGAGGGCCATTTTTTAATTGAATTATTTGCCTTTTGTTTTTGTTGAGCTATATGACTTCTTTGCATACTTTGGATCTTAGCCTCTTACCAGATGTATCATTTGCATATTATCTTCTGCCGTTCAGTTGGCTAGCTTTTAGTTTTATTGATGGTTTCTTTTGCTGTGCAGAAGCTTTTGAATTTGATATAGTTCCATTCATCCACTTTTGTATTTACATGGCTGACTCTTTTTAAAAACATATATGTTTGCAATAAACTGAAGAACTATAATATCCTTTTGTGTAAGGTCTTAAATGTAATAGAATCATCAAAGATAGTAAATAGATTCTACTGTTGTAAAATAATAATATTGGGGGAATAATCACTACTGTTCTTCAAGTGGCTTTGTCCTGATTTAAACATTGGTTTGTTTTTAAATCTATTGTCAACATAGTGACATATTTGATCTTTATGATGTGATCCATATAGCATATATCTCCCATGTTTTTCATCTGTTTCTCTTGCAAGACCAGGATACAGCTCTGCCTTTTGAGTTCTCTGTTACTCAGCACAGGAATCACTGGCAAAGGCTGGGCAAGGTGGCTGTACTTTGAATCCACTCTAAACCACATAGTTCTCAGAAGAGAGTCTTCTAAGGAACTGATTTGTTGTTGTTGTTTTACATGGGATGTAACAAATTCAAAATGTATATAATGGAATTTTAAAGTTATTTTTAAACAGTTATATAATTGTTTCCTAAACACAGAGAATTCTCTTTTCACTAAAATATGTTTCAGTTATTCAATATAAGCCTTGAATCAAACATATTTGTATGAGTGTTAATAAGAGTTATCATTTCTAGGTCTATCTCATGCCATGATATACATAGATATTTGAATATTCTGAATATCTGAAAAATATGTGTAACCATGTTAAGTGCTATTAATGAATTTATATATGCAAAGAAGCTTTTGAGAATTCATGTAGGAAAATTATTTGACAGCTCACTGATTGTATTGTACAGATATTGAATACATTAATGATTATCCATTAAACAGAATCCTTGAAAAATACAAGCACAGTAATGGGAAGTCATATTTAAGTCAATCCTTTGTAAGTAGAAATAAGAACATAGAGGATGTTAATAGATATCAGGTCTGTAGTCCTAAATATTAAACTGATTGTGCTAAGGATATAATGCCACACTAGCAATTCAGAAATCTTAAATAATTAGGGCAAAAGTTATTATAATTATTTTGTATTGTCAGCCTGGGAATACTCTATAAAGTATATTTCAGACTTTATTGATGATAAATGTCACCTCACAAGTTAAATATACTGATCACCTGACCTCTGCCCCAAGAGGTCCTCATTCGGTAGATCTTGCTGAAACATAGTTATCTGTTATTTGCTGAGCACCCCACGAAATGCTTCAGGAAAGCTTGAAAATCATCAAGGCTAAGAGAAGTTCCATGACCTTGGAATGCTAAGTCCTCTAATTTGCCTCATTTGTGCTCAAAGCTTTTGAAGCAGGTTATAATTGTTATATAAATACTTTATCAAAACTTGATCATCTGATCCTAGATGTGACTGACAGCTGTGTGAACTATTTGATATATGTATTTCACATATTCTTTATTTGGATAAGGATATACATGCATTTTCAAACTTAATGTGGGTAAGGATTACTTGGACAAGTCATTAAAAATGCAAATTCATGCTCTATTACATAGGTTCAGATTCATTTGGTCTCTGGTAGGACATAGAAATTCACATTTGAAATAGGTACTCTTGCTGGTTCTGATACAAGTGCTGTAAGGACTATATACTGAGAAATCCCACCGTAAAGAACTGATAAACTAATATTGCAGTAACTGCGGGGAACCACTTCTTACTAGAATGCCCACATAAGTCTAGGAAAACACTGTGGAAATACCTCTGCATTTGGGGTTTCCTATGAGCTGTCACCCTATCTGAATTTTACTGTAAATTGTGTACTTAAAAATCATAGGACACTATTTTTATTAACTGCTATAACTTTGAGGTTCATACTATTGAAAACATATCTGAAGAACAGTAACTTCTTAGGATTTGATCAAAACAAAACTTTTATTTTGTGATTGAGGTAGCTTTTTGTTTCAATGTCCAAGCAAAAAATAAAATTTTGCAATTGTAATTATGCTATTTACCTGTGCATCAGAAACTCCATAAAATAACTGAGGTTACATTTTTCTACAAAAAAACCTTGAAATTTTGCAATTAGGTTTTTAATTGGTAAAATACAATTCTCATTACTATACACAACTAGGTAGAGGATTTAAATTCATGGGAGAATTAAAGTGTGTTCAACCCTTTTCATAATTAAATGTTATGCATATATTTTAGGACAGTTGAATTACTATGCTTCTCACTAATGATTTGAGAAAATTTTACATGAATGTGTTATAATATTTCTAAATCTCATAAATACTGCAATTGCAGGATTTTATTTTAAAACTGTAGCTATCATCTTAATTGTCATTAACCTGAAAAACACATTTTACTTGTTCAAATTTGCATTCTGAGTTATTTTATGCATTTAATCTTAGACATTAGATTTATTATCAGGAATGGCTCAAAATTTAAATGTGTCTGTCTTGCAGAAGAATGAAATTGTCAATCTTATAGTAATTGGAGGGTCAATTTACATCTTCATTCTGACATCAAAATGACAGCATCATAAGATTTTAAAGCTTGAGATTTTTATTTGATTGCAATTAGTAACGAACTCTGAATTTTATATTTGTTTATCCAAAAATATCAAATTTGATATAATTTTTAAAAACTATTGTATCTTAATTTACTTTTCACATGCCTTGGCCTTAGTCAAATGTTCTGTTTTGTAACTAAGGAAATTTTTCTTTGTGAGTATTACTTTGTTTTATATTTTATTTATAAGTTATTGGTTTAACATCTAAGAATTAATAGGTTTATAACAATGTTTCAAAAACAGAACAAAGTCACAATCTGTGAGAATTTAAATACAAAACTTTCTTTTTAAATAAAATATAAGATTGAAAAGTCATGACTATTATAATTGGTAAAATACAGTATGCAGAGTGTTTAAAAAGTTCATAGACCTGTGTCCCATCTAGCCATGGTTTCTTTCCTAGGAAATCATTTTATATACTTATTTATCCAGGAGATTAGTTAAACAAATATCCCTAACCTACTTAAATCTGTCATCTCCATTGAAGACAGGAAAAAAAGTGACTTGGTGGTCTCTAAAATACGTGAACACACTTAGTGGTTGTCTGATTACCAGAAGCAAAAAGGTAATTACAAATCACAGAAGTGGCAGTGGTTTTGAAGGGGTCAGGTTAGAGAGAAGAGTACAAAAATGATCGTGTATGTTTTTTTAAAGGAATGTGTGTTTGAACCCAATTGAGTTATTTTATGAGTTAGAGAAAGGACTGCGCCCTGTCACACCACTTCGGCATACTGAGCAGCTCATGGGGAAAATGTTACAAGGAAGCTTTAATTAATTTCCTTCATCTAATCCGCTGTTAACACTGAACAAACTCCTGTCACATGCATCATATGAATTCCAAGGACAAAGTAAAAGCCATTTAAAAGTAGTCATATCCCAATAAGTTTATTAAGAGACCATTTCTAAGTTCTTCGTTAAAGTCAATGCTTTTAACACTATTACCATTCAAAATCCATATTGCAGTCGAGCCACATTATAAAATATTGATTGCTTTGGCATGATCTTCTATACTAACTTATTATATTTTTAAGTAACTTAGTGAGGCAAAAATCCAAGTAATTTAGTTCCTGCCTCTAAAAAATTGCGACTTCTGCAACAGCTTTAAAAAGCAATAGTTCAAGCCTTTGGGTGTATCAGTTTCTGTATCTAAAATTGAGTGCCAGCAATATAGCCCCTGTATTTTATCTAGAGCTTTTCTCTCTCAGGGTCATACCAAGGGATAGGAGATTAATGGAGTGACATATTAAAAAGTTTTATGAATGGTAAATATTACCCCCATTTTCTGTAAAAGAAATGGAGTCAGATGTAGGTTAAGTAACCATTAAAACTGTTATACTTTAAAAGGATCCATTTATGCTGCATTTAATTGCATTCCAAGCACTTACTTCCTGCTCCGATTCTTAACTGTCACTTTGAGTGCCAAAGGTGGGGTGAGGGTAGGTATCATGTATAAAAGTATGCAAATTTTGAATCATTTAAAGTATCTTTTCAAATATAGATTCTAATATTTTAAATTTAATGTTCAAAGAACAGATATTTGCTTACCATTTGCCAAAAAGTACCTTTTACTGTGATTTTCATTAATGTCATGAAAAGGGGGGAAAAGATAGGTTTGCATATAAATGTATTTCCCATCCATAAACTTGCTTCCCCAAGCCTCTACTAACACACTCTGAACTCTAAAGACGGTGTAGAAAGAGTTTCAAAGTCCGTGTTGAGAGTGATGTGGAGTGCTTTCCCAAGGATAGATGCTGCGGGCAGAGCAGCTTTGAAAGAATGACAACATTCTCACTGTCTGAAGACAATTCTTTTTTTTTTTTCAGTCAGTCAAAATGTAGCTAAATTCAGTATTTGTGCAATAATAGCTTGATATATAACATCTTCAGCTTAATAATAAATTAATTTTAATGACGCACTTCTCCACTTTTGAGGAACATATTTTCAGTATTATGAATAAATGGGGGAGAATCTCAAAATGGTATGGGAGGGGAGGTGGAAAAGTGATAATGTTACAGAGCAACAGAAGGTCCTTTATTGTCCGCTGCCTTATGGAAAGATGTCTCTCAAAGCCAGAGATTTGTGAAAAGGAAAGGAAATGTTTATTTAATGCTATACAGAGTTAAAGTAGCGACCTAACGTCTCCATTAAAATATCAAAGTCCTTTAGGATACCCACAGACACCCACAGTGCTTCCTATCTCCCTCTGCCCTAAGTCAGGGTACCGTACTTGCAAGGAAGAGAAGCACACGGCCGGGATCCAGGTTCTTCACACCGTCAGCTGTGGCGTCGTCCAGGCAGGATCTCTAATTAATCCAAAGCCATGTGGCACCTTCTCATGGCCTACTGGCAAGAGTCCTTTCCATCCCTCTTCTAGGCAAAATCTCTCTTGTTCCCGGGCCAGGTAGCCAAAGGGAGCACCCCAAAGCTGCGTGGTCCTTCTTCCACTGAAGCTGTGGGGAAGGGGTCCCCACTCTGGCAAAGCCTCCTGGCTCTCCCTCTTCACCAAAGCTGCAGGGGTCTGCACTCTGGTGAAACCACGTGGAATCTCTCCCTCTGGCAAAGCTGTGAGAGGGTCTCCACTCCGGCAAAGCCGAGTGGCAATTCTCTGCTAAAGCCACATGGTGATTTTCCCTCATAGAGCTGTGGGTCCTGCACTCTGGTGAAACCCCATGGATCTCTCTAATGGCTGCCACGCCTGGGTTTAAATCCCCGCGCCAATCCTCCTCTGCAGCCCCATTTCTGACTCCTCCTACAATAGGTTATGTTATATTCGAAAGCGAGAGTGAAGAAACTAGGAACCGATAGACTCTTAAAATGTTTTATTGGCCAAACAAAGTTTTTACCTGCGCAGGGGCGGACTCTCCCAAATGTGACCGGAGTCACTGTGCTCCACAGAACAACCAAATGAGAGCCGCGCCTGAGCTTACAGGCTATGGGTTTTTATAATAGCAGAGCAAGCAAGCGTTTGCACAGAAGCAGGATGTGGCAGTTAGCTATTGGCTCAGGGGATTGGCGCCTCTATACCTTATTGGTATTGGCTCAGGGGATTGGCGCCTCTATACCTTATTGGTTGTTTACAGACAAATACGGGCGGGA